>JBAMBK010001588.1:0-43358 GCA_037043435.1 Drosophila suboccidentalis | reverse complement strand
AAAATAAATTACATCTTTATTCAATTTAGCAATTTAGTAAGCATACATAACACGTGTTCTGTTTTTTCTCAATAAACAACATTTTATCGCATAGTTTTTTAGCAATAGTATATGAATAATATTCAAAGGTATTTGCTTTAGCTGAGTAATTAGCGGTGTGCCGAGTTCCTTGACAGATATAGATACAATATAATAAATACATGCATACGTAAAAATAGTTTTAACAAAAAAGTTTAAGCCACAATTGTAAATCACATTAACAAATTTTATAAATTTTAGACCTAAACAGACAAACTAAAAGAGCTCACAAAAATGCGACTATAATTATTTCCTTCGTATATTGCGTGCAAAAATACAATCACTTTTTATCTAATCACACGGTCCTATTTGTTTTGGATATTTAAAAACATTTAACATTATATTGCTGGTGCTATTTGAACGAGAAATCTCAAGATTGTAAACGCTCGGAAACTAGACTATTTTAGTTACATAAATTTAAAATTTGTAAATAAACTAAAACTAATATTAATCGGCATATAAATCATTTGCTGTAGAGGGAAACAGGTTAATTTAGAAATTCGAATTTAAAATATCAATTTAAAAATTAGACTAAATTTGCAATGATACTAATTTCCGAGCAACGAAAGTAGTACAACTTAAATTTAAATGCAGTTAATTAAAAGCGGCTGAGCTATTGCTTTTTAAGGTTGTTTCAATGACTTTTGTTATAGCATTTGATAAATTCGCTGCTCTTGCATCCAGTGGGTGATTCACTATCCAAGGTGCTGCTGTTAGTTAGCTTCAAAGTACGTTTTGGCTGAAGGTTTCAGACTAGGAGTTCAGCATACTATCTGCGCAAGTCAATGACCTTTATCTTGGCCTGCGAATCCATTTTGATGTGCTGGGCGTCCATGAACAGCGGCGGGTCATTTGGATGCGGATGAAACCCGCTTTGCCGGCACTGTGCAATGTAATCCAGGCCATACTGTGGCGTAAGTATAAACAAACCAGTTGTATTGTATTTGGGCGCACAAACGATAGCAATATAATTGTATGCAAATTTTACTGACCTTGCAAAATGTTTCAAACTTTGTCAATTCAGTTGAATTGGAAACCGCTAGGGAAAAACCATGCAATTTTGAATCCAAAATCCTAGTAAATATTTACATTTTAATTTAAGACTCGTTCGTTTAATTAACAACCTTAAATTTATTAGCATATTTTCAAAAATGTTCTCAGTCTGATAAACTAGGCATACCCTGTACACAAATTTGTTTGAAACATTTTAATGAGACATTTGACGGCAATAATTGTCTATAAAAATCAAATAGTAGATAGCTGAAAATACGCCAACAAAAAGTTAAGTGTGTAAGTCACTCATATTGAGTGTTCTTAGAAATAAATATGTGTGCGGTGTTATTATTTTGCAAGCAAATGAATATTTATTTAGCCAATAGCCGGTTTTTAATTTGGCACAATTTGTGGCGAACTAAAGATCTGGCCATTTATTTACTAGTGCTAGAATCAAACGGCAAACCGAGCGCAATATATAAAAAATTGCTGAATCTACTAACTAAGCCCAGAGGTAATAATTTGGGATTGAGAAAAACATATGGGTATTTCCAGGATCGAGAACGCGACATTTGTACGTCTTTAAATGAAAAAATAAATGGCAAAAGCTGACATTTTCAAAACTGTTTTCTCACGTGTTTAATGCATTTTATCAACACTATTTTTATGAGAAAAGACAAGCTTTGAAGAATTTTCGTTTCTTAATTATTTATAGAAACTTTCAATATATTTCTAAGAATTAAAATGGTTCATGTTACAATCTTACTGTCCTACTAAGTGTAATCGTTAAAATACAAACGGTCCATTTTGGAAGTCAATTTTTAAGAAAATGGGCAAATATATGGAAAAAGTGAATTTATTCCAATGTAGAATCTATATCTTCATCCTATTGAATTTCTTCGAGCGTATATTGCTTAAATAAATAACTTGAATACATTTTTGGAAGAAAATTTCACAAGATGTGAGTTTTTGATCAATTTTACGTTTTTCGTCGTGGTGGACCTTTTTCTGGAAATGCCCATATATGATTTTCTTTTTTTTTTGGATTTCTTACTAACTTTGCCACGCGAAGAGAAAATTTCAGCAAACCAATTTAAGAATGAACTTTACTAATTTACAAAATTTGTTTGTATTTTTTTGTGTTTTTGAAATTGTTTTTCAATTTTTTTAAATTGATTTTTAAAAATTTCAAATTTTTCATTTCAAATTTTTGCGCACAATTGAGGTTGTTGTATCGACTAGTTTTGGCGCCAACTGGCGGCTATTAAGTAAACTTTGCTGTACTACAAACTGTTTAAGAAACTAGTTGCGCTGCTGCCCGCTAGATGGTGCATCAACATTTTTGATTTGTGTGTGGCGGCCCAGTGCCGCTCTCTAGCGACTTGATGCTGAAACTAGATGACAACGTACAGACAATGCATAAAGCAGGGTTCTCATTGCTTCGCAATGTGATATCACATTTTGTTATGCTTTGTGATGATTTGCAGAATACGTCAAAGTGTTTACATTGGCAACACAAAATGTGTGTTTCACAAAATTGTGAAAGGCCTTGTGAAAAGACTTGTGAAAGCCTTCAATGTAAACACTACCAGTCAATGTAAAGAGCATCGCAAAAAATCACATGAAATCAAAATGTTCACAAAATGTTCGCAATTGAACAATAACAAGTTCCACAAAATGAATAAAAACAAAGAAATGTCACTTTGCAATTGTCCTCCAATAATAAAGATTTCATTTCTTTGAAAAATTTTATGAATCATCGCATGTTTCTGAAATAATGGCTGATATTAAGGCCTTCGACATTCTGAACTCGTATGAGAGGCTCGTCATACTTGATCCGGAGGCTAAATATCGCAGTCACCGCAAGTCGCTCGCCTGGTGAAATTGGTTCGCGAAAATTTGTTGTCTTCTTCTTGATTAGTATCCGTCCATACGCAAATAATTTTTAATTTGAACGGAAGACTTCGCAGCTCTCCCGTTAGCTTTGCATACATTCCCTCTTTTGCACGAATCAAATTCATTTCGTCGATCCAGCAGCTGCGCTTTGCCTTGGGCTCATCATCGTCGTCCTCTAAAAGCCACAGCCCAATGACCGCCAAAGCAGCAAGCTCTGTTTCATCTTGTGAATCCATGTCTTTTAGAAAAATCAAAAACAATGCTAAAGGCCCGAAACACAACAATAAAATATTAGCTTTGACGTTTATGTTTTCACAAATGTGAAAGAAAACCAACTTGCTCGATGTGCTTTCACAATGGGATTGGGCTCAATTGAGCTGCTTGAACTTTACCAGGAGTTAACATAGTTTTTATCAAAATTGTGTCAGTCTCCTTCACAAAAAATTTTTAACAGAATGTGAAAGTGGTGTTTACATTGGATTGTCACATTTTTGTGACTTCACAATTTTGTGACTATGCATTTAGTGTCCACATTGCCTTGTGACGTTGTGAAATGCTTTGTGCAGCGTTTGTGAAGCGTTTGTGACGCAGTGAGAACCCACCTTAACACTGAAAGACCAGAAATATTTCAAAAAACAGTAAAAACACAGCCAGCAATAGCGACACATCGCGCCTCGGCTCTTGGATAAATTTTAATGCAGTAGTTTTAAGCTAAATACATTGTAATCAACGATATTACACACAAACAACAAACGAAGTGGAACTCATAATTTCTATATGTGGCGGTCCAGTGGCGCCCTCTATCGACAGAAGCTGCGATGACACAGTTTGCAACACACGAGGAGAAATAAATCGATATCAACTTAGTTATCGACGATCGAATAGCGACGCGCATAATTTGTAATGCTAATTCTTTTATATATTAATTAAATAAAGTATATTACTCGAAACATAAAGCGAAGTGGTTACAAGTAACCATAGATTTAAAATAAATTAAATTATAAGTAAATTCAGAAATAAAAACTTCTTTAAGTATGACAATGGTACACTTTATTCGTACATTTGGAATAGAACAATTGGGAATGACGCTCGTTGGTTATTTCGGGTTGCTATCCCAACAATTTGTAATTATGGTTCTTTCTTTAAATAGCTGGATTTCCTTTGCCAGACTTAACCGACGTGCAATTCTAAATGGAATATGGGGATCTTTTGCATCCTCGAAGGGAGTCCGTTCACCTGAAGTCGTAAAAGTATTAAAAACGATTTAGAGAACTTGACTGTGGACTACTGACTACTAACCTTTGCTGACTAAGTTCATAATGACGAGTGGATGTTTATTTTCCAAGTGGTAATTGCAATTGGTTTCTTTCGGACATTATTTCGCACAAAACGATCCCGCAAAACGCTATAAACATGACTTTTCTCCGTATAATCCAGTCACCATTGCAAACCTGTTTATGCAAAAATGTTTGAGATTAATCTGGTGGCCACCTTTGAGAATTATCACAGACCTCTGGTGCCATATATGAGGCTGTCTCAATATCCTGTGACATCAAAGTTGCCTGTTCTGTTGCTGTTCCAAAATCTGCGATCTTCAACACTCACATTATATTTTAAAAGTAAAATAAAAATAATAATGAAAATGAATTCGGCTTAATTATTTTGATTGAATTAAAAGTCTGAGCAAATGAACGAATAATATAATAAGCAATTTATAGTTTTTGTATAAATAAACATATTCAAAATATGCATATGCAAATATATGATTTATTCAATTAGTACAAACTCAATTCAAAAATAAGTTTTTATAGGCATCAAATTATATCAGTTAAGTTTCAATAAATATTTTAATTAATTAAGAGCTGTGTTTATTCCATAGTTTATTTTCTTTGTTTTAGAGGAAATTGAGCGAAAGTGAATTACGGAACAGACCTTGAATATCAATTGCGATTACATAACTCTGCCAGATCTATTGCAATGCATCAATGACTCAAACTAAAAGTCAAGTGTTCAATTTTGAAGAAGAGTCCTTTGAATTTCAAGTTTCAAAGACAGAAGGAGCTTGGCTTAGCTATTTGGCCAATAGCTTGATAGCCAATAAGAAGCGAAATGAAAGTGATTGCAAAAGTTTTCCCCAGGCAGCCGCCGTCGCCTCATTGACGCTTTAAATATGCCAAGTTTTATTTGCTAATTGCAACGAAATGGGGCAAGGAACTTGCCCCGGGGTGTCCTGGGAGCTGGGTAAACAGCCGCAAGTACTAAACTTGCAGTTACAATGCTGGCCAAATGCCATAGACTTTGGTGAAGATAGAGAAAGAGAGCGAGAGAGAGAGTGAGAGAGACAGCCCTGAGGGCTGTGACAACATTTACAGAAATCACACAAAAAACCGCCGCCGGTGGGCAAAAGTTTTCCACAGAAGAAGCCAACGGCAACGTTTTTCCGCAAATTTCTTAGCAAGTTTTTGCTTGCCTTATTTGTTGGTAAGAGGGCGAGTGATGGGGGGAGGGGGAGGGAGAGGTAACCAACGTTGTAATTGAATTTGCGTCAAGTTCTATTAAGTGGCGTAAACTTTGGGCCCTTGGAATTGAACTTGGCGCGCCGCATGTGCATTTTTCATATGTTTATCGCAGTGTTCAATACATTACCCCAACTACCCCCGATAACTCCCCGTTTCCCCCCTTTACCAATACAATTGTGTGTACTTTTCTTTTTGGCTTTGTCTGTTGTTGTTGTGGTTGTTGGGCCGCTTTTTCTGACAGTCTGCGAAATGAAAGTGACTGAGAGCGAGAGAAGAGACGAACGAGACGGTAAAAGGAGTTGGAAATTGGTAGTTGAGTTAGGACCTGTTCTTATCGCCCAATTGCCTGTCATTTGCCAGCGACATGTGCGGTTATCAACGAAGCATTAAATTGTTTTGGCATTTTAGAGTTTGAGTTCCAAGAACTGGGAACTGAGTACTGGGAAATGGCAACTGAATTGAGATTCGTCCATGTCCATGTCTCCATCTTGAGTCTATAGACAAATCACTTCATTTGTGGCTTAGCCGTGCGCACCAGACTATCCACTCATCTACCATTCGTTCACTCATCTACCATTCATTATATTCATTTCAACTGAGCCCAAGACAGACCAAAATTATATATCACTCGCTGGTCGAGCTCATTTCGTATGCAGGACCATTAGAAAACTGGACCCTTACATGACCAATTTATGCATTGTATTTCGTATTATGCAAAAAAAAATAAAAAATTATAACAAGTGGAATGTGAAAAGTCGAGTAAAGTCGTAAGATTTGCTAATGCTGAGCATTTGTTGTCAGTTGTCAGTTATCAGCTATCAGTTTTTCAGCACTTTTTTTGCTGCTGAGACTAGGTCACGAGGCTCAACAATAAACCGTTAACATGACCCCCCATTTGAGAGGGAAGTTCAGCAGAAACTCAACCCAAAAACTGGTCGCATCTGTTGCGAGTCTGCGACGTGTGACATCAAATATTAAGATGGAAAACGGCAGCTGGTGACACATTTTCAGTTGTCTGTTATGTATTTTCATTCATCCTCCGACTTTTTTTCGACGCTTTACACTCACGCTTTATTTTCTCTCTGTCATAAAACGCCTAAAACGTGAACATATTTTTCAGTTGTTCTGGAATAATATTTATGTACGTATATTCGATCTATGGATTTTTGCATCTCCAGTTTGTCCGTCATAAAAGTTGGAGTTTTGACATTGTAACGAGTACAAATAGCGGGACAATAAAAGTAACGAGTAATAATTTAAAAAGAAGAGACAAAGCAATGACTGTGATAAAATGGAAAAAGATATGAGAGTCAGTACGATTATAAGAGAGAAAGAGAGAGGGAAAAAGAAATAAGCAACAAGCACAAAAAAAAACGAACTAAGTAAAAAATTATTTTATTTTCAACATTTTTTTATTGCGAACTAAAAATGAATGAAACTTGAAAATATTTGAATGCTTGATGATGATAATAGATTGATAATAAATTGCAAAACACACAATAAAATTCCTTAATATTGATAATTGTTTAGTTATCAATGAGATTTTGTTGTGCTCAACAGTTGTTTCATTTGAGACATGTAGCTTTGGAATCCTTTAGGTAATGTAATTGAACTTCTCACATTCCCATAGTTTTCTCTCTCTCTCTCTCTGTTACACTCTCTTTCCCTTATCTCTCTCTGCCTCTTTGGTTTGTGGTAACAATAATAGCTGCCAACAATAGCCAAGGCCAATTAATTTGTATTTATGAAACGGACGCCTAAACACAAATTGTTTACTCTCGCATAGTTGAGGACAACAGCAACAAAAGCAACAACAAATGCAACAACAACAATAATAACAACAACAACTACAACTATAACAAGAACAAAACCAGAACAAGAAACTTGGCAGGCAAATTGAAAGACTTTCAGCCTAAATACACTTGTTCTGCCTACATGTATGTGTGTGTGTGTGTGTGTGTCTGAGTGTGTGTATTTATTTGCATGTGTGTGTGTTGTGTGTGTGTGCGAACAGTTCATTAAATTTTGTGAAATGCAACAGCTGCTGGCTTAATAACAGAACAAACCACAAGAAAACAAACAATGAATGCGATGCAAAACTGTTAAACACAATTTTCACAATTGGATATATACACATACATACATACATACATATGGATATCGAGCTTTTTCTGTGAATTGTGAAAATTGTGGAAAATATTTATGAACTGAGCCCGAATAACGGTTGGCTTAGGCACAAGCCAAGCGTCGATAAGGATTTGGCCATGTTGTTGTGCATGTGTGTGTGTGTGTGTGTGTGTGTGTGTGTTGGCCCAGTGACGAGACTCGGCTCAGTCAGCAGAGGACAATTGACAGGATAAACAAGGACTTCCAACTCGAGTTACATGTTGTATACGCTGACAACTATTTCGGTTTGCTTCACCGATATCCATTCAAATTGTCAGCTGTCCCCAACTCCCAACTCCCACACATACACATACACATACATTCGACAGTTATTTGCTTTTATGGCAGATGTGTCTGTGTGTGTGTGTGTGTGTGTAGTTATGTCGAGGACATGCATACGTCAGTTGGCCGTACAGTTTATCCAGTATATAAACTTCAACAACATACGAGTACACATTGAAATGCCCCTTTACAACTATTTCCGCTTACTGCAAACAAATCCAGCTAGCAAAACATCAACAACAACAGCAACAACAACAACGACTGGTCTACGGCGCGTATACGCAATATTGGCACTGGCATATTATTGAGTTGGCAGCCATCGAATCCATTGAATCGCTCTGAGAACCGAGAATGGAACATGAAGCACACACACAACAGCTAAAGTCCTTAACCCCGTCTCATTAAATATGTTGACATGTTGATAAATCGATGTAATCGTCCACTCTGACTCGATTACAAAGACATAGGACTGACATTTCGATGCGGGCAGGTCACCGAAATAAGACAATCACTATAGACTTCTGTTAAAGAATGGGAATGGTCAATAAGAAGAATTTTACTTAAACTTAAGTATAGAAAAAGTATCTTGAACAATAACAATATTGTTAAAAATTAAGTTTTATTTGTATAACTAAAATTATAAAAGATTAAATTTAAATTTTAAAAACTTCTCACAAATAAATAAATCAAGCAATTTTTTTGAAATGATTCAAAATTGATTGAGTGGCCAAGACTCAGCATTTCAAAATAAAACGTCTTATTTTGAAGAGGCACAAAAATCGTCAAAAATATCTCCAAAATTTCAGTTAAAGTTTTAATTCCTGATATTCAAAGTTCGCCCTACATTTTAATAATAATTATATTTTAATCTCTTATTGAATAAGCTTTATTTGCCTTCATTTTCAGCTCCATTGCAGCTGTCTTGCTAGAAAGTTTTTGCACTTGAAGACATTGTTAATAGGTTTTAAGCGTTTTAACGTTTTAAGCACGTTAATCCGTCAGTTGAAGCTATTGTCTATTGGCTTCATTTGGGGGTCCCATTGTCTCAGGGGAGCCGTCATATTTGATTTTGATTTTGCATTTTGTGTTTCGATTTGTACACTTTGTTTTTGAGTCTGCATGTCTGGCTGTCTGTCTGTCTTTGGACCCTCATCAAAATTGTGACAGAGCAAAAACTTTGTGCTTAAAAATAAATCAAAACTTTTCATTCGTGCATTATTTCCCCAGATAAATGTGCTGATAATTTGTATGTGTTTTTTGCATATGTCAACTTTTGTCAATGGGCCAAGAGTTTTCACAAAACTTTCTGTGTCGCAGACGTTTGCCAAGTTTTTGCAGCGTTTACGTCTACGTTTTCCCATTGCTCAAATGGCTTGAGATTGGGATAAGATTGAGTCAAATAGGGAACATTTAGGGAGAGACTTTGAGTCTGTTGCTTATCTCTGTGCAACACACACACACACACTTATAGATACTAATCTGCAAAAGTGATTCAAGTATAATTTATTTAAGCAATTGTCAAATTACATTTATTTCGAAATTAAACAACAAATATTGCAAAATAGGCAAAGTTATATAAAAGTTGCTTGTAGAGCACATAAAAGATACATTGATAAGCTCGAATCAAATTACGAATTTAATATTATAGCAAAATAAATTAAAAAAAACCATTTTGTTTTACGTAACCTAAAAATAAGCTTTTTTTGATGAAAGTAATTTTCAAACAAATCAGAAACACACTTAACTTACGATGAGAGCCAGAAACTTATGCTAACTTCTTCATAAATTGTGAAACGATTAATAATATTTATAGTTGGTTTATCAATTTGTCACTCCATTCTCTACTTCTTCCACTTTCTTTCTCCTAATTTTGACACCTCGTAGAAACTCAAAGCTCAACTAAAATCAATCAAAGTATTTTTGCAATATGTAGGTGCCATAAAAATTGATAAAGCATACGACACGTTAGCACAGGCATAAAAAACTTTTCTTATCCTTGAAAAAAAAATATATAAAATATAAACTTTGAACCCTTCGCAAGCATTATTTTGATGTAAACAATTCAATTGTATAAATATGCAAAACTTTTGAGAAAAGTTAAGCGTAGTTAAGAAAAGGAAACCGACAGCATTTACAGACTTTATTGCATAGCTGGATCGGATAATGTGTATGAAATAATTTAACAATTTTATTCAATCAAAGTGTCGCCTCGAATGCCGCATAACAAAGGCAACCAAAACAAGTTAAGGAAAGAAATGCAAACTTCGAGCCTTGCCCAGCCCCCATAATACTTCCCCCCTCTATAGATGTTGAATGTTTTGTCACCTATGTCTGCCTACTTGATTTCCCCCCGCGCAGAAACTTCGGAAGTTATTTAAAACATTTCCGTTCGCATTTTGGGTTTTCGTTTTGCCTAAAAGAAAAATGCGTTTTTCATGCTAATGTCAAAACCTTAATAGATTCGACACACTCCTGTTTCTCCCTCTCTCTCCCACTCCCACTCCCACTCCCTCTCTCTCTTTCTCTCTCTTTCTATGACAATCCACAACCTTGTTTCCCTTCCTTGTCTGACGCCACCCAACATGTGTTCTGAGATTTTTTGGGGCATTTAATTGAAGTGCGGCACATTCGAATTTTGTGGGCGTTTTCAATCCTGAGTTATTTCACTCTTGAGAATTTCAATTCAAGAAAGTTTTCGTTTTGCCCTGAATTGCATGGGCGTGGCGAGCTGATAGGGCTCTTAAGTGGCATTGTGGCTTAGCTGGCAGCCAAAATGCAGGTGCTTTGTCAAAGTTACAAAAACACAGATTGCAAACCTGCAAGAATTCTAGCAAACACACTTGAAAGTACTACTTGTTGGATACTTTAAAGCATTTGATTATCTCAATAAGTTATTTGAATGTTAGTAAATGTATCATTTGACTGACATTTTGGTGACTTTTATGATAAAAGTTTTATCATATTCAATATTTTAAAAGATGTCAATTTTAAACCAAGTTATAAATATAGCAAAATGTGATATACCTTTTTTATTTATTTGTGAATGTTAAAAATTCACTGTTAGAAATTTGCATGGAGAATAATAAAAAAAAAAATTAAATAGATAAAGTTTAATTTTAATATTATAACGGAATTTATGTTTTAAAATATATGTACAAGATGCTATATCATAAAAAAGGTAATAATAAAATAAGCTTGCGATATGGACGTTTTTTAACATCAAATCACAAACTTGCATAAACAGATAAATTAATTTATGTTGGATTGAAGTTGAGCTTCATTACAATTATAAGTACATAAGCCTTATATGTAAATTTATGTATTCTTATTCTTTACATTAAACTCATCTTATAGAATTGTGCCCGTGTTGAGATGAAGAAATTCTACTGCAGCAGCCGTCACAATTTAAGCGCAATTTAATTTGCCATTTGTTAATGACAACCGGGCTAAAACAGGCAACAACAACTGCACACTCACACACACACACACTCGCACACTCGCATAACTTGCACTAAATGCAAACAAATGAGCGACTCGCCTTTTTGCAAGTTGACAACTCAGAGGGGGGTAAATAGGGGCTGAGGGGGCAGGGGAACAGTGCCATTTGAAGTGTTGCAGCTTCTACGTTGGGTGTCGCCTCGCTGACAGCAAAAATAAAATTTTTTTTAGCAGCCCAGACACCAGAATTACAGACAGAGGGAACCGTCGAGGGAGTCGGACAATAAACATATGTTTCAGTTTGTAATGCACGGAACCATAAACTTTAGCACCTCTCCCCGCTCTTGTCTCCTCTGTTCATAAGACTGCTTGGCAAAATCTTCAAATGGTGCAAAGAGAATAATGAAAATAAAAGAAAAGTAAAATATAATACGAGGGCAGCCGAAAAGTATCTGCGTTTTGTTCGCTTTGTGTGTGTTTGTTCCCTGTGGGAACACATATGCCCTTTACGGTCGAGTGTTTGAGCCTATTGAATGGGGGATTACCTTTGACAAAGACATAATGGGTATACCCACAGAGGTGTTGGCACACATGAGGATACAAAGGAATGCCTCTATTGAAATACGTATTCAGTTAGTTTCCAAATTCACAGGAATTTGAAGTGGAATCCACATTCTGCAATTGTAAATAGTTTAATCTTTTAATCTTCACAGTGTTACAATATTTTCTAGATTAAATCGGGATTATGACTTATATTTTTGTTTATTTTAATGTTACTAATAATTTTATTCCTAATAAAGTATTGTCAACAGAGCTATTTTAGCATTTTTAAAAATCTTTCTCAACAAGACTCTCGTATGAGTAAATTACATCTGACTTAGTCACTAGAGTTACATCTCATGTAAAGATACATTGTTTCTTCTGATATTTTTGATAAGCTCTCTATATTCACGCACTTTCTAAAGGGCAATAGGAAACATATGTGGCCTAAGAAACACAGTCTGCAGTTGTATCTTTGTCTTTGGTGTCCCTTTTTCTCTGGTGTCTGTGGGCCATAAACAGAGCTGGCTAATTATGGCCACTAATGAGCTTGAAATGGCACTTATACGAGCCAAACTAAAAGCAAAACAACAAGTGAGCACACTTCAGGCGAGAGTAATCGACTATAAGATACTCTGTAGTCTGTTTAAGACACATACACAAATACTTGAATATATAATTAGTTAAATGGTTATATGGTTACTAATAAATATTAATAAAACTTTATTGAAACTTCTTCAAATGCTAGCTCAAAGATGACAAGGTATCCATAACTTTAACCCCACTCCATAATACCCTACTGCCTAGTTGTACAGGATATGAGCACACACAGACCAAGACACACACACACACACACACTCACACCCGACTCGTATTACTTCGCATTTAGACATCGTAAAAGGGGCAACAAAAGACGTCGCACCAATAGCCAAATACCATGAATAGCACTTAGCATCTGTATACCTCGCACTCCAATTCTGCATGTTTGCTGCTTATTTATGAGCTGTGCCAACTGTAAACTTAAGCCGTGTCCAACTATGTGGTGGATTATGGGCGGCGTCAGCTATTCAAAATTAAAGCACTTCCAAATTAAACAAAATTATTGTGCACAATTTCGAATCGTCTGCGCAATGTCAACGAAATTAGCACATTTTATGGGCCGCAATAAAGGAACGAGGAATTTCGAAATTCTCACATGTGCTAAAGTAATGTCAAAACGACTGGGGAGCTGTCTCTATTTATGCCCTGTAAGTGTATCAAGCGGTGTCCTTTGGACTGTCTTAGTATGTTAATCTATGTATGCTTTTTGTGTATAAATGATATTTAATTGCAATTAATCAATTAAGTAAAATATATTTTTTAAAGTAAAGTAATCTATTTCAATAGTTTGTCAATATTTTCTATATACTCTTCTTTACAGTTTTAAAATTTAAAGTCAGTAAAAATTCAAATTCTTTTAAAATAAGAATGTCTGCAAATTCAGGCAGTTAATTCTACACATGATTTGACCTGATACATCATTTATTCTAATACGAAAATCTTAATTATTTACAGGTATTATATTCTTCTTAAGGGTATTTTCTAGTTGAAAACTGTCTCCATCAGGGCACTCTTACTTTTTATTGTGCCCTGCTTGTGGGACAACGTGCGAGACTCGAAGTTGCAGTTGCTGTTTTTGCCTCTTGAAGTTTCATTGAGATGTCGGTCTGTCTGTGAGTCTGTCTGCCTGTCTGTCTATCTGTCTGTCAGTCCGTTGTAGCAACCTCTGCGACTGCACCTCATTTTTGTTGCAAGTTATTAAAACATTTTCAATGAACATTACGAGACTGTGAGATCGCATGGCCAAAGAGAACCAGTGTCAGAGTCAGAGTCAGAGCCAGATTCAAAGCTGGACCCAGCAGCCAGCCTGTTCCTTTTATTGTAAATTTTAATTATTTTCTACAAATGATGATTAAATTGGCCTCAGGCTGCACAGATATTAAATCAATAAATGCATTTACCTCTCCTTCCCCATCTCTTGCCCTCGACTATGTGTGTGTGTGTGTTTGTTTTTTGCCGTTGTCGTTGACTCCGTTTAAATGGCAATAAACTCGAATTGGGCGACAGTTTACCGGTTTGCAGTTCATTATGGCATAAATTGACTTTTTGTCCTAGCACTACGAGTATCCACAGTATTTCCAGTTTATATAAACAAATAATGGTCATTTATGGCCAATTCTCGGCATGACTGGGCCAACAAAAAGATGACAACTTGCCGCTCACATCAAGAAAATATTATGAGTCTGGAAATGGGCTCAGTGTGTTTGCAATGACATTTGTTTATCTTGTTGTTTATCTATTTTAATTGACATCTTAATTATGCTTGCATTACTTGAAAATACATGTAGTTTGCTTAACTCGATAATACTGATGAAAAGGAACAAATAAATTATTCAATAATAGATTTTCTTATAAAAATAAAGAGAAAATGTAATAAAAAGTGATAAAGTTATATGATAAAAGTAAAATAAGAGTTTTCATGTTATGTTGATGTCTTAATTCTAAATATATATGTGAGAAAAAGTGTAATACAAAATATGTTTTGTATATGTTAAGTTATTCTGGTGCTAGTGTCATTGAAAGCTAAATTACTGTGTGCTAAACTCAAAAAAAATAAATTAATTAAGTGTGTATATCTAGCTTTGAGCTTTGCATACCACAGTGAGAGGGAGAGATGCAGGTATAGAGAAAAAGAGACGGACAGAGAGAGTGAGAGAGAGAAAAGCAGAGCTTACAATACGAACAAGCTTTTAAGCCCCTGAAATGCCAACAACAACTACAACAACTTGGAATCATACAAATTCCGAGTGCACATTATTAAATCAAATCCAATGAGTTGACATGAATATGTGTGAGTGAGTGTGTGTGTGTGTTTATGATGTTTGTGTGTGTATTAATTGGAAAACTCTTACATTTGATGAACTTTTCAAATATTTCAATGGATGTCCTCTGGTAGGTATGTCAAAAACACAAGCCACACACAACAACACACTCGCATTGCACACACACTGAGTGAATGACCATTGTGGCCAGGTCACAAGCACTCGAATGAGTAAATGGCTCAAATTGATTGAATTTTGCACTTTGCTATTCATGAGGCCAACAAATTTGCCTGCTGTAAAATTTATGATCCATGACAACCCCCCAAAGCCGATGCTGAAACCGAATGATTTCTCTATAAGTAAATCCACAAAATGCGAGTCAAATCAAAACAATCAAAATTGATGGCAAATAAGAAGCGCTACGATTTGCAAATATTAAGAATAATAACCAACCATTCAATATAGTGCAAACAGAGAGAGGAAGAGAGAGACAATGTTGTTAAACTATGGCGATTTTTAAGTTAGTCAACATTTGTCAAGTTTTTTCAAGCATTATAATTATGGTTCTAAGTGAAGTAAGTTTTCTGTGAACTTATGTCAATAAAATGCAATAAGTTTTTGTAAGATATTTAAGATATCTTAAAAGATTATTCAAGTTCTTAAAAAGAAAGAAATAATAATAAATATAAAAATGCAATTCAATTAAAGATAATATAAATAAAATAATTAAATCGATTTTATAAAATTTAATATTTAAGAGCTGAGCAAAAAAATAAAGTGATAAATGAATAATATTATGAAGAGAATATCATAGTATTTTCTGTCATAAAAGGGTATTCAAACTTGAATTTGAACATTCGTTCGATTGGTCCACTTGCCGATTCTTATATTCAATTCGATTCATTAAGAAAAGTTTGCATGGGAGAAGGACCAAAGTGTAAGATATGTAAGTATAAGAAAAAGTAATCGAAAGAGTTGGCAAATTACACTTAATGGATTTTAATTATGCATTGGCAAAAGACTCGCAGTTGGAAAGTCGAAAAGGCAACTTCCCCCGACCACATCCATTTTCACTTCCTCGCCTGGCTTTTGAATATTTGATTGAGCTCAATGAGCTCCCCGAAGTGAAAGTTGTTGCATACTTGCGGGCGTTTTGTCCTGCTTTCGACTCTAATGCTATTTCTGTTTCTCTCAGTTAAACGAAGCATGGCACATCATTCAGAATGGGACGTCTGCTCGTCCTTGTCCAATTCAATTTGCCCGCATTTCAATTTCCTTTCATTTTACGCTCTCTTACGCATCAATGTCCCGCGGCTCGTCCTGCCAATCGAATCATCAAAGCTCAACCGCAGAGCTTCTTCACATATGCGCCATATCCATGGACAACTTATTCGAGAATATTTGCCTATCAGTATGCTGACAATGAAAAAAAACAACTTTACGCAGCAAAATTGCAATTTATTTGGCTTAGTTTTATGGCCAGCATTTCTGGGAGTTCATTGCACGCCACTTGGCAAATGAACCAATCGCCCACGGAGCTACTTATAAATATGATAAATTATTGCCGACTCTTGAGAGAACGCCAAGTCATCGGAGACAAATATGCTTTTAGATTTATGCATCTGAATTTTATAGCAAGCCAAAACTAAAATGCATAACTAACTGACGCCAAATCCAAATGGATGTGGCTATTCCAGCTAGCTTTTCTTAAGTTTGCAGCTCAATAAATATAAGTTTAGATAGAATCTTTAAGAGTATAATAATAGTTTGTATTTATTGCAAACATTTAAGATATTTAATGTTATATTTATTAAAGACTATTTTTAGCTCAATAACATTTGCTTATTAAATAAACATAAATAACTGATTTCCCCAAAATGTGCTTTCAAATGTTAAAAGTTTAAATACATTGAACAGAACTTTAAAAACACATTAAAGCTCATGCCAAATATGAATGTTTATTGCAAAATTAGCTTATGATTAAATATTGCACTTAAGAAAGAAGCTTTAAAAGCACATCATAGCTTTCAAGTTAGCTGCTGATTACAATTGAGGCTTAAAACAATAATCTCTGTTCAATTCTCGCACTTACGAGTATCAGTCGTTTTTCTCAATTGCTCCGAAGCATTACGTGCTTTACCTCAAAGAAAATCGTTTTCCTTCAGCTTGTGTTTCTCCTAAGCTTCTCTGCTTAAAATGTGACTAAGACTTTAACTAATTGCAGCTAATTTGCAGTTAAAATCCCTGCAATTAGACAAGTAATTAGTGGAGAGATTTGCCAAGGAACAAAGCAAAACATCTTTAAATAAATTACTTGGTCTGCTCGGCTTGAATGCTGTAGAAGAATAAATAATAGTTTTGTTATTGAAGTCAAGCTATGCAAAGCTGTATAAAAAATGAGTTTGCAAATGTTGGCAACATGTGTTGCCACATTTATGTGCCATTATCATGCCATATCTAAGATTCCCTCCCCCGTCACAAATCAACCCCACGAAATTCGAGCTGACGTGAAAAGAGCTGGCGAATATCTTCAGTTTGGCGTTTGTTATGTCTGGCTCTCTGGCACATAATACCGTTACTTTCTGCACCTTTGTCATGCACATAATGCTAAAATATTATACCGATATTATGCAAATTTTTATTGTTTTTCACAGGGGGGGACAGAATGGCAGAACGGCTAAAGGGATTTGGTGCGTGATGAAATTAGGATAATTTAATAGATTACGCTTGGCGTTGATTTTTCATGTGAGCCATAGACAGAGCCAGAACAAGACCCGGAACCAGAACCAGAACCTCAACCAGACCCTGGTCCAGGCACACATCATGCATTATACATTACACATTATATATAATACATAATACTCCAGCTCGTAATACCTGTTATGTGCCGTCTATGCGTATTGATTGCATTTACTCCCACTTCAGATTCCCCCGTCACATTTCGCACCTTATGCCAGCCATTGTTGTCTGTCTGCTTGGGGATTTGGGTATTTCCGACCTGGCCGTATTTAATGTGCCACCCCGCTTAGCCCCACCCCTCTCAGCAGGGGATTTGCCTTTTTCGGCATCCACTTTCCTTCATTTTGGGGCCCTTGCCAGGCACATCACGTACCTTCAAGACGCATTTCGTCACCTGAGCGGCGGCTTCTCAATCGCTCTTTAGTGGCAGGCTCACAACCACTCAGATTTTGTGGCATGTTCTGAGTTGCACTTCGTGTTCAGCTCTAATACGGGCTACTTGTTATATGTTTATCAAGCTAGCTTTTGATTTTGCATTTGTATTCTAAGCTTGTTCAAGTCATTTAAATGACAAGATTTTGATATCATTCGAGAATTAACCAAAATGGATTTTCAAATATCACAATTTTTGGAAATATTATTCACAATAAATTTTCTCAATCCCACAAATAAGTATTTTCATTGCCATATTGTGAAAATGTGAAAACTGATCAAAACTTGTTATAACGATTGAACTTTTAAATAATTTCCATATAAATCCCTGCTTAAATGTTTTTAATTTAATGCTAGATAATTCATTCTGAATTTAACCTTTTTCTTTGTTTATTAAAACAATAAAATAATAACTGTTTCGAAATTCATCAAGATTAAATGCAGATTTTCAAATACATGACAACGTGTTCAAAGATCTCTAACAGAGGGTCTCTATCCCTCTCCTAAATGCGTACATTATTACTTGAAAATTCCCTTTATTTATGTAACATTTGTTTGTTTCTTTCTTGGTCTGAGCTTAAGCTCACTCCGTTTATTTATGTGAAGTCTATTAAAGTGCTTAAGCCTCTTGATGGGCAACTCTTTCCACACTGTTTCCCCAGTTGCACATTTTGAGCTCATTTATTGGCCTCTAATTGCATTTGGCTCAATGCTAAGCAAAATATTGGCGGTTTCCAATGTGCAGCGGACCTTCCGGTCCGTCGAGCGCGAAATTCGCATTGAACGCAGGCAGAGAATTAGGATTATGTCTCACTGCCGAAGAGATTATGTATTAATTAATTTGCTATCGATTGCCTGGTTATTCTCCACATTGTCTTGGCCATATTCGGGTGGATACACAAATTGTTGCCGGGGCAATCAACGACTTGACTTCTGTAAACTGAAATATTTGAATATTTTTAAAGGACAAAAGTAATACTCCTTTATTTCTAACATTATCTTCTGAGACTTTTAAACTGCTTCTTTATCTTAAATATCATTATAGAATTTCGGTTAGTTTATTGGAAAAGCTTTTTAAAATATTTATAATATATTTATTTTATTTAATGGAGTAAGTTAATGTATATATCCAACTTTTTATGGCCCTCAAGGCTTTGGACGAATCATCATGTCAACGAAATTAAAATACTTAGACGAAAGTGAATTGCCATTTTGAAAAAGCCAGCGCATGTTATTTTTATATTGTGCATTTAAATTACTGTAAGAATATATAACAAAATTATTAAGAGCCTGGAGCGATAAAAATGTACCAACCTTTGTCCACAACTTGCAGTAAACCACCAGCCACCCAACTGATTTTTGGCGCAATTGTAATATGGATTAAAATTTTTATCATATGTTGAAAATCTCATGTTTTCATTTTTACGCATGGAATCGTGTAAGTTTCCCTTAAAATTACCAAGGGATTCTAATTTGTAACCAGTAAACGAGTTTCCGATTTTAAAATTGTCGTACTCAGCGGTAAACTCTCGATTCCAGTTATCGATAATGCTAATTTTTAGCTCGTAATGTTGTGAATTGGTAATTAGGTGCAGTTTTTCCAATCCAAGAAATAATTCTCCTAGCAAATCTCCAAATCCAGATTCGTATACATTCCAAGTCTCATTGAAATTCACATTTCCACCAAGACGCCGCTGAATAATCATCCAACCATACTTACAAGGCACTTGGAACGGTTCATAATTGTCAAGTTTTATCTCTTGAGGTCCTACTGTTGAGGATAAGCAAGTATTTGGCAGACTTCTCTGTCTTTCTTTGTCTTTGCAATCTTTTAATTCATTGCTGATCACATTAAATTGAAATTGGTTCGCAGTGCTTACTTCATTGCACCTTCTAATCTGCTTATTCACTTCGTTCAGGCTTTTTCGACAGTCAGCTACAATACATTTAAATGTAATATACAATTTTCTTGGATTAACTTTTAAATGTTACATACATAGACTTCCTTCGATTAATGTCCTCTCGTTGTCATTCTTCTGTGATGCTTTGTACTTTTCCTCGATTGTCTTTTTGCAATTCGTATTATCAATTAGACATTGATCTAAACAGGTTACAATAAATAAGATTAGTTTGCCAGATAATTAAGTTACAAACTGAACTAACCTAACCGTTTCTTGGTATCTTCAGCAATCTTTCTGGAAGATTCAAATGTGACATCCTTCTGAGCGGATTCATTTTTTAGTTTGCTCAAATCGGATTTGCATGTCTGACATAAATCTAAAAGAGAGAAAATCGGAATTGGAAATTACCTTTCAAAGTAAGCTTACCTAAATCTCTTTGCAGATTTCCATTAGTCCGCTTCGATATCTCAGAGTTTGAATTGTCTAGTTGGCATTTTTCTGCATGAAATAATATGTTATATTCTGATAAATTTACTCTCCTATTTAAATAAGTTACTTAGTTGATTTTCCTTCTCGTTAATTATCTTATCCTTCTCCTGAAGTTGAGAATTCAACTTTGTCTTTTCCTGCTGACTATTTGTCAACTGGTTAGTGTAAGTTGAGAGCTTCGATTGTAATATATTCAAATCCTTTGATTCGGTCGGCTGAAGTTTATCTATATCAAAGGAAAGTTATTATTATGTTCCAACATTTCCAAATTGTATCTTACTTTGCTTGATAGATATTTCTAGTTTTGATATGTCTGCATTTTTCTTATCGATGAAGCTTTTGTATGATGAAATGTTAGATTCTAAACTTTTTATTTGACAATCATATTCCTTGAGCTTTAAGTCAGCATTCGAATTATATGATTTTAAATTCTTTATTTCGGTATCTTTATTTTCAATTTGATTTTTTAATTTCGCTATTTCGGCTTCTGTAAGTTGATTTACTTTAAAGTTCAGAGCTTTCGATTGGGTTGCAAGCTGACTTGTCAGATTTGCGATTATTTCATCTTTTTCTTTTAATTTGCTTTCGTTGTCTTGAGCATTTAATTGGATATTTTTAATCTCATTCAATATGTTAGATAGAGTATTATCTGCCTGATTTTTCGTTTGTGCCTCGCATTCTTTAAATTTATTTTCTAAATTTGAAATAACATTTTTATAATCATGTTTTGCTCTGTCAATGTTCAGCTGCTTCTCCTCTTGCTCGATTTCCAACTCTAATTTCCTTAGCAAAGCTTCATTCTCTGCGATCTTTTCCTGGATATTATTTCTATCCACATTTGAGTTTAAGCTCAGTGAACATTTAAACACAATTGTAAACAGAACAAAGAACACTTTGAGATACTTTTGCATCTTTCGTTAGTTTCGCGACAATCTAAAAGTGTTGAGCGTCTTTCACGTCCGTCTTCTGCTTGAGACCGATGTTTACTGAATCAGATCAACAGCTCTGTGTTGAGTTGAAGCAAAGTTTTGCAATACTTGAAACCTCATCTTATCAGCAGTAAAGTCAAGGCCCATGAATAATCCGCACATTGTGAGCTTATATTAACTCTCCCGAGGGTGGATTGATAAGTCACTGGACCCTTTTTTAGTAAAATAAAATGTTTGTTGTTACTTATTAGTTAAACCTCGTAGAACTGATTGAACAAGAAATTAATATACTATATAACTCTCTAAGATTTTAATTAATTTTATTGCATTATATAATTATAATAGAAAAGAATTACTCACGACTGAGTTGTGGTGGTAGAAAACTTATTGGTCAACCTCAAAGTGCTGCTTGATAATTTAAAATAAAAACAGTTTAATGACTAATTATAATTATATAAATAAATGGATGTGACAGGGTATCGACAGGTCGACTAAGCGAACTGTTTTCCGCTTTCATTTATTTTTTAGACTTTTTGCATTTTTCTGCAAGAAATGCCAGAAATGAAAAGCAAATTGTTGGCATTTCATCATTAAAGCGATTTGCATTTGATTTTAATGAAGCAGATGTTGATATAAACTGAAAATACATAGTAATAATTGCCTTAATTGAATATTATCTGCTTTTACTGTTGCCCGTTGAAATTGTTTGGAATCGTTCCCTTTACCTCCAAAAGTGAACCAAGCAAATGTATTTGAACTTTCGAGTGGCATCTTGATGCTGATTATGTTTGTCTTTGCTTCCGCCTTGTATTGAGGATCCAAGTGGTTTGACGACTCGACTCTCTGGATTCTCTCTTTGCGATTTGTTTGCTTTAAAAACGCTTGGCAAATTGTGCGTTTTATGCTGCAAATGAAGCTGCACCGACGTTTGATGTTTAATGATGTGCATAGTTTGGATCTGAGTAGATAATTAAAGAAGGAGGACTACCGTATATATACAACATTTATGATCTCACTCTCAGTTTGCTTGAATTAATGTTATCAGTCAGACCAAGAATCAAATTTTATAAATAATAATATAGCCTATCAGGGAACTAGTATTATTGTCTTGGGGAGTTTTCGTTTGTTTGTTAATTCAACGAAAAAAGCTGAACATGGATGCATTTGTTTTTGTGTGTGTGAGGCAAAGCTGCAGCAAACTTTGGTTTGGCTTTTTAAAGCCAAAATGTTGAGAGCATGTTTACTCAGCCGTGACTTAATTTCATTTTACAAACGAGAATCCCACCCCGTTACCCCCCGGCAGTTGAGTTCAGATTAATCCTCTCATGTCTGCACGGAGGAACTCTGGCGATGATAATGTGCTCTGACTTGTGCGATGCCAGAGTAAAAGTTTTGCCATCTCAAATACATACTCCAAATACTGACTCTGGCAAAAGTTTTATGACTAGACAGTTTTTGGGCCCCGTTCGTCAATATGCTAATAATGTAAACGCACGGCCGGAAATTGTTTAGCTATAAACTTTGTTTGTGGTTTTCCGCATTGGTAAAGGAGTCTACTAAAGGGACTCCTCAACAGCTCATGAGCTCGTCATATGACGAGCATATTTATGTTTGCTCATGAACTGAATCTTTGACTCACTTATGAATTTTGTTTTCTTATCAGCTACTCGACTTTCGTCTCTCATTTGAGTATGGAGAGAGAGAGAAAATGTTTGAGAATTTGCCAGAACTTAAAGTTGACGCTTGCTTCAAGCTATTCACCTGTTCTCCGGCTCCTTAGTTACTGCAATGTCCTAACCAAACATGAGCCATTGTCCACCTGGTCCAGTTCCAAATGCAACTGCGTTGGAATTGTTGACCCACCCAAGCCACAGTGGGTTGGCTCACATGTTCTGGGGCTATTTATCTTGATTTGTACAGGACCTAACGACGTTTAAATGCTTGTTTCAACCGTTTTGCACCATTTGCAGCACTCGTTTTGGTTTCGTTTGAATCCGTTTCCACTCCCATTTCCATTTCCACTTTCATTTCCATTCGTGGCATCACGTTGCCCCCATTGGCTTGTCAGTCGTTGTTGGGTCATGTTTATGCTTGAATAATGTTGACAAAATCGCTGGAGCGACGTGGTCAGCGAAGGGTGGATAGATCCACAGCTGAAACACTGCAAAGATACAAGCCAGTTACACGGCCATTCTCGTAGACATGCAACACGGCTAAACACTCTCGGCCAGCTTTAGCTTCAGCCACAGACACAGACACAGTTACAGCTACAGCTCCAGTTTCAACTCCTGACGTGCTAACGCTGCACAGTGGAACAATGTGCTGCAATTTGTTTACGTTGAAAATGGGCAAATAGGGCAAAGGTGCAAAAGAAAGCAGGAGGTATCTTTAATACTGAGTGCGTCTATTTTAGATTAGACATAAATAGAGATTCCAAATTTGGCATGAAATTCTAGTATTTGTTTTTAATTTTTCATGCCACAATTCTTGTTTGAGAAACTATTGATAGTAAAATTTTACAATATTATATGAAGCCTAGAAATTTGATATAAACTACTTATCAAGCTCTCTATTTATTTTAAAAATATCAACACAATTGAAAATTAGTCAAAACAGTCATTAAAAAAACTACCTTATATAGGGTTTACTTAATTAGGCTTTGATAAATTAAAATAATAATATCAACAATTACATTATGTAATTTTTAAAGTTATTAGTTAAACAGGTTTATTAATTGAAATAATTCAATAAACAATGACCTTATGTAATTTTAATTGTTATTTGCGTGTTATTTTGCCCACTGTGCAGCAGCCCCGTTACACGCTTGTAGTTAATTAATTATTTCTTAGTTAATTTATCAATTGAAATAATTCAATAAAAAATTACATTATGTAGTTTTAAATTTTATTCAGTAAACATGTTATTTTGCCCACTGTGCAGAAGCCCCGTTACTCGCTTGTCTTCAATTAATTATTTATTAATTCAAATAATTTAAAAAACAATTACCTTATGTAATTTTAAATTTTATTCAGTAAACATGTTATTTTGCCCACTGTGCAGCAGCCCCGTTACTCGCTTGCCATGGCGCGCAACAACTTGCAGACAAATTGTCGCCTGAGTGTGAAAATGTTGGCAAAGTGGCAATGACAATGGTTAGGTACGGGATTGTTAGTACAGCACCCCCGTCCCCCGTCCCCCCACCACCGACCCCACACGATTGTTGCAGTTTTGTATCTTGTATCTTTTTTCGTTTAAGCAAACCGTGAACTGGCAAGTGGTAACTGGCAACTGGCGGGTTGGCAACTCACCGCTGTTATGACAAGTGGCTGCACCGTCGCCATTCCGAGCCATAAAGCAAATTGATGATGAAAAACTTGCCGCCACCGCCGACGGGGTTCGTGTTCGTGTCATGGCCTGTTAAATGCTGGCCATAAAAGTGAAAACTCCTTGTCAGATTGCGGTTCCGTTAGTTTGCCACTTGCCACTTGGATGCCAAAAGAATCAGTCATAAAGTGACTTCGCCTCTTACAGTATTTAAGTATCTTCTCTGGAACGGGACCTCCCACAAAACGCACTCACCTCAATCTTATCACTTGGACATTGCCTCGTATTAAGCGCACCTGTGACACACCTGATCATAACCATTAAGCATGCTTCGATTTCTGTTACAAAACTCCAGTTTTTATTGTATCCATAAATAAGGCAATAAACTTATATGTCTGAAATGACAATACAATTTATGCTGGCCACAACAAATCTGAAATGTTTAGGAAATTAAAAAAAATAAGCATATGCAAATAAATTTCTTGATTTCATATTCGACCAAAGAAAAGATTATCAGGCCTGTTCTGAATTTCACTTTCAATAAGATTTGTCGGAATTGAATTTCTTTAACCTGCTCTAATACCACTTCGGCGATATTAAGCGGATTGATATGACTTTGAGTTGATGAGCTTAAGTCCGATAAAGCAAAAAACGTCTAAATTCAAAGTGTCTAAATTCAAAGTGAATTCAAGTAAAAAGTGAAAGCCGGAACAGGCCTATATTTGTTAAATTCATGTCGTGCTAATTCTATATCCCTACAAACATATTCTTCTTCTTCATGGGAAGCAAATTTAAAGCTGGTCTCCTTTAAGGTGACCGTATAAACAATTATATAATATTGATTTCAAGCACCACAATTTGTTTACCAAAAGCTTGAAAGCTCTGAATCCCTCTGATCCCTCCCAAGTTACCCTTCGCCAGTTTCACTTCCCTCACTCCTTGCGATTTCAAACTGTTGCTCAAGTCGCACTTTGAGAAACATTTCACCGTTTAATGATAAATTGCCACTATGCAGAGTTGTGGATAAGAAACAGAGTCTGATGCTGTGAATAATCGAAATCAACCGCAGGAGCCACGCGTCGTTGTCGTTGAGCGAATTGAGCGTTGATTGAAAAAAGTTGTAAATTTTTATAATGTCAAATAAAAAGTACAGCAAAACGAAGGAAAAGAAGAAAAGGAACAACAACGTTAGCGATAACACCGTTGACAGTTAAGGGTGCGTTGAGCAATTGATAAATTTAATGGCGTTACGCATGTCAAACTCGCAAAAAATCCTTAAGAGTGTCAAATTGGCACCCCTAACTCCCCCCTTCCCCCCACAGCAGTCTGTCACACCTAGTCCTAAATAAATACCACACAAAAAAAGGAAGAAAAATGAGCAAAAACTTGGCAACAACATGGCAAACCAAGTGCAACAACAAAAGTTTGGAAAAAGGTAATGAGAACAACAAATACGCATTTCGAACTAATGGAGAGATATGCAAAATGCCAAAGTGGCAAGTAGCAAGTGGCAGGTGGCAAGTGGCAGGTGGCAAGTGGCAGGTGACGTAAATAAATTGTGAGAAATACTTAAGAGCTCTATGATAGATGTATTGCAAGAACAACAACAACAATTGTTTGCTGCTCTCCAAGTAATCCAGAAGTTTCGAAATATCTTAGGCTCAGTTTGCCAAAGTTTTTTGCGGCAATCATTAATTTTGTCAACGAATGGAACTTTTGATAAAATAGCTAAGAAAACACAAAAAAAAAGAGAAGAAAATAAATTAATAGATTAAATTGTATTGTACTTATTTTTGGCAGGGGATTTTGTTAACGTCAGCTAAGAGTTTTGGAGCTGGAATTTGTGGTTGAAATTCTTTCTTAAAATTGCTTAAAGGAATTTACAATAATATAGTAAAGTTATAGCACTAGAAAATACAGTACAGACCAAAAGTATTGAAAATAATACTTAAAATATTTAAATGTACAGTGTACACTGTTTCTTTTAACTTACAGGAGAAGGGAGAAATTTAACTCTTATGATGGAAACGCATTCATAACCTTTTCTGCAAAATAAGTTTATAATAAAAAATACTTCTCATTGTTTTATAGTTTATTCTCGAGATAGCGTCAAAGTATTCGTTTTATGATTAACTCATACCCATCGATTTCAGATAGATTAGCTAATTTCATCAACGAGACTTGAAGTAAATTGAAATTGAAATTGATTTATGTCCTACTTGAGTATATTGAGTCAGGGAAATTACAATTGCTGATGTAAACATCTGAGATATGCAAACTGATGATGATGTTGTCTGTCACAAATTGGCAACATTTGATTTGCCATCTTAAAGATATGTGAGTACGAGTGAGTGTACTCATAGTCCGCCAAGTGATATGCAAATGCTCGAGAGGAGGAGGAGTTTCAAGAGACGGCGATGGCACTCACAATTGTCACTTGAGTTGCCTGCATTGAATGCAAATGAATATGAATATGTCCAGAAATACGACGAGAGCAAGTAAGAATGCATTTCGGCTTAGTGATGGACTAGTAAATACCCTGGAAGCAGTTGGAATGCGAATGTGTCTAGCAATGCGTTGAGAGCAAGTAAAATTTCGATTGCGACGAATTTAAGAAATGTAAGAAATATTCTGAAATAAGCTAAAAATTAAAATTAATGAACTATCTAATAAGGTACGAGGAGAATATACCCTGTATGGAGTCAAAAAATTATTAAATATTCCAAATAAGTAATTATATAATACCCCATTGCGTGAGTACAGGGTATAAAAAAGGCAGACTGCTCTAAAGATATGAATTGTTTATGCAAGCTCAGCAAATATGCCTTTGTTTTAGCCTGCCAGCTTTAAGAACTGCATGCCAGGAGGAAAGAGCAAAAAACGAGTGGGAGTAGGAGAAGGCGTAGGTGAAGGGGGGAAGGGCAGGAGGAGGCTGCTCATAAAAATATGATTCATTGTAAACACTCGGACTTGGAGTGACTTCCGCTACGCTGCGCAGGGCATGAAATATTTATAAATTCATTCATGGAACGCTTGCAACAGGAGAAGGGGTAGGGGCATGGGGCAGGGATAGCAACAGGAGCAGGAGCAGAAGCAGGAGCTGTGCACTGCATGTGATCACTCATCATCGACAACTTCAAACGAATGTGAAACGTGTTGCCACTTTAACTGCCATTTAAATACACAATTTGCAGTGCCAAAGAAAGACATGAAAGAAGCAAACAGCAGGGGCAGAAAATAATTGAAGAGAGAGAGGGGGAGAGAGAGGAGGGATTGCAGTGGCTGTGACATTTATTGGCCACATTATTTCAACGCCGTCAGTCAACACTCAAGGGATCTACAGCTGCAGTTAAGTGTCGTTCTCTCAGCCATCTAAAGATGCCACTTTTGTATGTTGAATTTTTGCATAAAATCTGAGCCAGCTTAAAGCCAACAACGACAACGACAACGACGGCAATTTATCAATGCTGCCAGCAGCCTACAACTCTCAAAGTTGCCTTCGTCTCTTGCTCCTCTTGCGCCTCCACGTGGCAAGGCTATAAAAGTTTTCGACTGGCGCCGCGGGCAGTTGCAGCTGCAACGAGATCCAAAGCCCAACCGAAACCCAAACCCAAAACCAAATCCAAGTGCCACCTTTTGGCCATGCAACACGATGCGGCGCTAACGAGGACAAGCGTTTATGTCAAAATCCAATACGTGATGCATTTAGTGACTTGATTCTCTCTCTCTTTTACTCTGTTTCTCTGTCTCATTCTGTTCAGCGAGCAAGTCTCGCTTCCCTCTCTTTCTACTACTGTAGTTTGACTGTGCATATTTTAAATGCATTTCGCTGCAAGTCAACGACAGGATTTACACGTTACGCCATTCTTGGTCTAATTGGATGCCTTCAGCTCATCCATTCAACGTTGGCCTTGTCGCACCTTTGAGCCAAATGCTGCTTAAGTGCTTCGCAATGGTTTCTTTCTTCAACGTGCACTTATCAAAATCCCTTTAAACTTAAACAGAATAACTTATTAAAGCCGACTCTCTAATGCTTCTCGTATTCATATTAATGAACTCTACTTACGATTTTAGTTGTTGTCTGACAGTCTGAGGAAGCGATTTTACGAGGAAGTTCTTGACGGATTCTATAAAGATATCCGAAATTCTGAAATCAAAGAACTTGTAAGACTTGTATACTTGATGAACTCAATATACCGGTTTTTGGACAAAGAACAAAATTATTGTTTTATTAAATGATTAAGAAACGAAAGTCAATTTTTAGTTAATAATACCCTAAGAGTATCGATAAGAAAGTAAATTTTTTATGACGCTTTTCAAAATTAAGATTGGGATCTGCAATGACTCCAAAAACTTTAAAGATTAGATGTTCCAATTGCTTTGTAACCTCGCTCACTTGATGCATCTTGGGACTGGCATTTTTTATAAAGTCGTCGATCTTTTCATTACATTCTAGATCTGTCTTAGCATTTAATTTTACCATAAAACCGGGAGTACAGTTGTTCAAGTCGTTTAAAAATGCCTCACTTTGTTCAAACGGCGGCAAATATGCAGCAACTCTTAAGGACATTTCCAAAAACTGAGTGTGAGTTATGGTCTCATGCGATTTCTTAAATAAATCGCGCACAATCTTTAAGCTCTCCAATTCTTTTTGATTGACTATATTACAAGATATAATTGTTTCCATTTTAATTATTTGGTTCTTCATATAGACTCGTTCCATTTGGACAGTTGTCTCCTCGGCCAAGATCTTAACTTCAATTAAGAGAGCTCTATCCTCATACTTAATGATCTTAGATTGAAAATACATGAAGATTGTTTCGTCCCCCTTTTTCACAAAGTGATCGAAGGATTCGAATAATAATCTATCGGACTGTCTTGTCGCATTGCTCACCGCCTGGAATTTGGGACTTGCCTCGTTCTCAAAGGATTTTAGAATGTTGCATTTACTCTGTAGATATTTTGATTGTTTATCCTCGAAAGCATCCTTTGTGCACCTATTGAGACTCTCTTGCAGCTCCTTGTTGGGAATGTAGGGATCATAAGGCTTAGCACGTTCTCCTCCAAGCCTATCGATGTAATTTTTGATCGCCTTCTCTGTTATATTAATTCTTCCGGCATTAGACAGATCCAGCCAGTGTTGCCACCTTTCCAATTCGGTCCCATTCGCAGCCTTACAATCAACAACTAATTTAGCTGTATATGTGCAGAACTCAAGTTTGCTCTCCATTATTAAATTGTAGGTTCTCTCACTCATAGGTTCCACCTGCTTAAGTAGTGTAAGATCCTCCTGTGGTATGGCACTCACGAGGCTCTTTAATATCAGGAGAATTAGTTTAATATATTTTCAAACGCTTTCCACTGCAATGCTTACCAAAAAAACCATTTGCACCACTAATAAACGACGCATCCTCGCGAAATCTTTAGCTGAACTGTTGATATCATTGGAAAGTGTCTGTCTTATATACGTCTTTGAGAGAGAGAGCTTAATGTAGTATTTGAATACAGTAATATTATTGCAATACCCTTTAACCTTGTAATGTATAGTATCACGAACTAGAATATAATATAAAAATATATATTTATTTAGGCTATTAATTATAATTTTCGGATAATTCGGATTGAGAAACGAAACGAGGATCTCGTGATTCCCTTAATTACTACTAATTTGAGTGCAAAAACTGGATATGGTATGTGACTACAGGGCATCTGTTAGTCAATCACATTCACCCGTTGCAGAAAAAGTGAAGATACTTGTTTGGAGTATGAATTCTGGTTGTGATTGCAATGACCAGTTGCATTTCTTCAACTTGCCCTCTTTCTTCAATCCCAAGATCTACTGATTTCTAGTTTATTTCTGCTTATAATTTACTGGTTGCAGTCTTACAGTTTTACACCATCTATCCTAAAACTGGTAGTACAAACTGTTAAGATTTTCTCTAAATTTTTTGACATAAATAAATTAAATTCATCTATTCAATCAAATTTAAACCATACTTAAAACGAACGCACAAAAAATTGTTAAATAAGAACTTTTTGCAATCTGAGAAGTGACCAACCACTGAGGGATACATTCCCGACCTAATATTGATTCTATATCTTCTTCTGATTCCTTCTGCTTGTTTCTCTGTCTGCCCCTCCCCTCCCGATTGTTTCCTTTGCTTTGACAAAAAGCTAAACAAGTCGCATTTATTAGCGCATAAATTACAGAGTTGGCCATGTAAATAATGTGGCTCGCATTGTTGCCAAATATTGCTTATCACATTTATCATGAGCACACGTCGCGGCACTTTTACATGTTCGTCTTATTGTCGTTGTTGTTGTTGTTTCTTTTTTCTTGTGTATTGAAATGGGGAACAAGGGGGGAATGGGAACAGGAAAAGTATTTACGATAGGGCAATTTGCATAATGTGCAAATCATAATACGAACTTCCTGTGCCCGTGTATGGCGCATAAATATTGCAACATTTGTAACAGACATCGCCCCAGTCGGAGATAAGTTATCAGCGGCTGAAGTGCACACACGGGGCACACTTGGATTCGATGTGGCATGTGGCATGCGGCATGGGGCATGTGAGTGTTGAATGCTGAACGTTGAATGGTGAATGTGGCTGCAAAGTTTATGCCCGAGCTTGACAAGGGGGCAGTGCTTTTGTTCGGTGTACATAATAGCTGCAGCTTTAAACTGTCCCAGAGATCTACAAGCTAACAAATGTAACTGCAGATACCCTGTACATACGACAATTTTAAAAACGGACATGACAAATGCTTCAATAAACTTGGGCATTAGTCTTACTCAAGAGCTATTAAGTCATAATTTTCCTTCCAACATATTAACCACTAGGTTTTTTATTAAATCTCAATTACAAGTAGAATTCATAGGGTATATTATAGTTCTGAATATCTAAATATTCATTAGCTAACTACACTTTATATAAAAGAAAGAACGCTCCGAACTAATGTGAATGCATTGAACTGCAGGGTAACTTCTAGTCCTACATTCATAACTTTTGTGCTTTTTGCGATTGTTAAATTTCAATTCACAACTTTGGAGCATGTAACAAGTGCAGCAAGTTGTTTCATTGTTGAAGGTAGTTACATGTGTTCAACGTTGCCAAAATGTGGCTATGACAAATTTTGCAATGGCAAAAAATCAGCGAGAAGTTAATTCAACAAATTAAACTCAGGTCGACGTGTGAATACTCTAACCTTTCCACTTGCAAAATTACTTGCTAACATATTATTTAGTTACGATCTCATTTTAGAACTCGTAATTTTAAGAGAACTTATTCCTAGTTTGTCCACTTTTAGATTCGGTCTTAACGTTAATCGTTACTTACTTGTTGAAAAATTGTACCGCATCTATTCGTTACTTCAATCTCTACTCGATAGTGTAATTCATCCACGTTACTCGTTACTTCTTAATTCTCGTTGCATTGTAGGAACTTGGAGTGCATCTAATTTAGCTTTAATGTTTTCTGAAACTCGTCTACTGTTATTTAAAGTTGTCTTCTGATATATTGCTTTAGTTATTTTCTTAATGTTACTCGTTACTTGTGAAGACAGTACTTGGTACTATATACCATTTTATTCCTTTGTTTAAAACTTAAAATTATTTATAAATGATTATAATTATTATATCTTAATTATATTTCATGATTTAAATTTTCATAGTCGTTACTTCTTAATGCTCGTGAACTTACGTGTAGACAAGACTTGTTACTATTTTCTTTGTTATTCTTCTTGTTTTAAATTAATACATTTTATAAATTTCAAATCATATTTCGTATTTTATCTATTCACGACGTTAAGTAAATACATAAAAGTGAAACTCATATCAAATTTTTAATCGTTACATGCATTGACTTTCAAAAAAGCAATCTAGCGATAAACGAAGAATATTCTTCCATTCAACCTGCTCAATGAAGTCATGAATACCTCACGGCTCAAGAGTATTTCAATGCAAATCCGAACATCGTCTGCACTTTTGCCAAACCATTTGTCACATGTGGCTGACAAAGCTATAGAAAACATTTGTCTAAAGCTTTAAGTGAAATCTCTAAGCGTTTTGAGCTCTGTTCCGTTGATAACTTCTTCGTAACAGCACCACATCAATTCTAAACCAATAACTCAAAAACAAGAACCCAACAAACCAACAAACAATCCAACAATCATGTGGCTGCATTTCAGCTAACAACATTTCCTATTCTCCACTTTTTTTATTCATTCCTTCTTTCTTTGCTTTTTGGTTTTTGCCTTTTGCAATTTCATTTCACAGAATTCCATTTACACTCTGGCGCTTTGTTCCAACCCGATCCCGTACTCGTATCCCCCCGTCTCCGCCCCCGAGAGGTGCCAGCGATGTCACGACGACGTCTGCCCGAATTGGCAGTGATAAATGTAGCGCCGAGGCAGCTTCAACTTCAGTTCCAGCTTCAGCTCCAGCTTCAGCTCAGGATTTAACTGTTTGAAACTGCAAATCCGAAAAGTGTTTGCTATTTATGCACAGGTATGAAAATTCGGTATCATATTGAATTCGACCCGACTATGAGATGCTCACTAGAATGTAACTTTGTTTCTTTCGTTAGCTTGGTCTGAACTTTTGCTTTTCCTTGCACCTGAACTTCTGCTTTCTTCATATGAAATTGACATTTATAATCTGCGAAACTTCTTTCTTAACTACAGGTGAACTTATTTATGTTTTTTATCTTTTATTATTGTTTTACAGCTAATGCAAAAAATATTAATAAAAAATGTATAAATTACTTATGTCATATATCTTGAAGAAAATGGAATCTTAATATGTGAGCTTTTATTTTCGCATTTGATTTCATTACTAAATTGTCTACTAAGCAGATGAAACTCTTAAAAAGTTCTTTCTTTTCTAATACATCTTATTTTACTGAATGATTCTTATTTAAAATAGATAACTAGTGTACAAAGGTGTAATAAGGATAGCCTAAGTTCTAAACCAATTTATGCGAAGTAATAAAATTATATATCGTAAAGAAAATAAAATCTAAATATATAACTATTGTTTTCGAAATTAATTTCGTTTCTAATTTTCTAATTTCTTTCTTTCTAATATTATATACATAAACCAATTGAGATACTCTGTCTTTTTGACCAGAGTACAGGGTACTTTTAAATAGAAATGAAGAAGCAAAGCGAACAGTTCCAGCTCGCTTGACAAACTACTCAACTTGGCGCTGTTGTTGTGATGACTGCTGCAGGCTTCATGGGTTTTTTACGAGTACTCGTACTCACTCGTTTATGAAATGCCAATGTGAATGCCGCAGACTGAATGCATGACGCCTGTGATGCATGGCTGTCTGAGCTGGCAATGAATATGAGTACGAGTACTCGTTTATGGTGTGTGGCAAGTTCAAGGCAACCCTCTCATGCCTCTTTGCTGTTAAAAGTCAGAGAACTTAACACACTCCCAGCAAATGGAGAGAATACGACAACGGATACAACAAGAGCCTGCGGGCATTTAAAACGCTATTGAAATTCAGCTACAGCGTTGCTAATTTGTATTTTAAAATATGCGCAATTATAACAACAACAACAGTGAGTACAACAATGGACTCAGTGGTGTGTAGTCTCTATGTTTAATAGGTCGAAAAGGGTGCAGCCGGATGAGGGCGATGTCACAACAGCTCAGCTACCCTTAAGTGCAACATAGAACGCGTGCCGATCCCAAATCCCAATCCCAATTCCAAGTCCAACGACAACCCCAACCATCCCCCTTTTTTGTTGTTAAGACTTTGCATTTATGAAAAATCATTAAAATTATTACATTTGGCTTGCTGACACCTCGACAGGGCACAATTCATGACATTTGTGCGGGGATTAGCCCAACAACTGTCACACATTCTGGACTCGAATTACCATGATTACTTCTGCGCAGAGAAACCCAACTGTCCCTCGTTCAAAACATTTGCGCAGTTTTTCAGACTTACGACCAGCTTCGACAGGCAACTCAAGACACCTGCAGACCCTCTAACGACAACCTTTAATAGCAGAGTCTTACAAATTCTTACAAATTCTTAGACATTATGCAAATATTTGCACCTTTTAATGACACGCTGTCCGTTTAACAATCTGCTCCAGCTGAAAACGAAGGTGTTTCTATTTACTTTACCTTGATTAAAAAAACAAAAAGAAATATGCTGTACACAAAAGATGTTTGCGGTGCTTTACCATTTAAGGGCCTAGGCCAAGGGCGTCAGTCCAAAGCCATTAAAATTGAGTCCAAGTTGAGGTGAGAGGCAGCTGATTTCTATTCGTAATTGTAAAGATTATTACAATCTTTCAAGACTTCTTCTCTTCTTATTTTTTCAAATTTAAAAAGCTATATCTGTTGAAAAAGGGATAAGGGCGAGTATTGTTGTACTTACTTATGTGTCATGTTGTTGAAAGTTTATGTTAAAATAATAATAATAAAATTAAGGTTAGGTTTGTTTTTAATTTGGGATATCTTACTTTTTTTGGGTTTTTCTTAACTTCTTTTCTTAGTGTGGCCCTGAGATTGGATATGTTTGAGAGCTATTTAGATAAATAGACCCCAGACTATCTCTTAGTATTGCAGTCGCAGTATCGTGATAGATTCAATTGAAAATTGACATTGCATTCATTTTGATTGATTTTTGACAGTTAGCGACTATAAAAGTCTTCAATCTCCACAAATATTTCAAATGCTAAACCTGACATGAATCTTCCAATTTGAAGCAATTAATTTGCATATGGCGTGGGCAAACATTCCACTTTGGGTTCATCCTCTATGCCGAAGTCACTCCCTGGGGAACAGATTGGGCCACTTGGAACGTCGCTGAACGCTGGCCAATTAAGTCGGCAGCTAGACGAATCAAAGAGCCGCTCACAAAGCAAATGGGAAATACCTAAAATCCGCTCGGCGCCAGCTTGTTGCCTTGATGTGGCATTGTTTATTGAAATGTTGTTGAAATGTTCGTAGATCGCGTCTCATTCCATGGGGAATCGGGAGTGGGAATCGGGAATGGGAATGGGAATGGGGAATGAATGAAATTGCGCGGAAGCACTTGCAGGCACAGTTTATTGGCTTCATTGTGCAACCCTTTGGAAAATATTCCTTCGTACACATTTTGTTGTATATATTTTTTTTGTGTTTTTGTGATTAGCTCGGGGCGTGCCCAGGCTAAATGCGAAATACATGAGAACCGAGAAGCAACTGAGCATCAGGGCCAAGAGATCCATTCAAGCGGCAATAATTTGTTCGCTTTGCATTGTTTAAATTTTACAAATTTATTGCGTTATGCATTCATTACTCGTATTCGAATCGATTCATTCGCAAAAATTACTTTGGCCCCTTTTGATATCAGCTCGGCAAATGTGCGTGTCTCGAGAGCATTAAAACGGCGAGCGTTTCCCAAATTGGCCAGGCTCCAGCGCCACTGGCTGCCCATCAAGATCGTTTCGCTTTCGTTAACCCGATCCCACCTTCTGCCCCTCTCCTCTCCTTCTCCTCCTCTCCCTTTGAGACGACTCTGAATCAGACGGCGACTGTGTGTAAGCTTTAATGATCGTCGAGTTGTTGATATTTTCAGAAGAGATAAACACGACCACCGAAATTGTCAGAGTTCGAGTAATATGCATAAATGTGTATTGACTATACCCTGTAACATCTGTTCAGCTATGGGGAGTTTTACACTTAATATAAGAATAATTAGTTTATTCTATTGTTAATGTATATATAAATGTATTTTAATGATTCTTATCATGTTCTGAGAGATTTCCATATTCTTACTGTCTCCAAGTTCTTACAGTTTCAATTCTACTTCCTAGAAGTAAAAAGTCTCGTTTGCTTATGACATTTTTCGAAAGTTTACATTTATTTTTGTAAGCCATTTATGTTTTAATTCCTTTTTAAAATTATTTATTATTTCGCAGTTTGTATTTTAGTGTCTTCTTTAGCCTTTACGTAGTATTTCGATGACCCTACTTTTGATTTTGATCTCCCTGTTGATGATGCCATAAATGTCATTTATTTATGTACTCGTACCAGTAGTTGATTAATTACTTGGACAATCTTAAAAGCCTCCGAGACTGTTGGGTAAATCAATCAATCAACTATGGCATATGAAAAGATCAAAGTGAAAATGGGAATAAAAGGGAAGGGAAGGGGCAGCACTTCAAGGGAATTGAGAAAATGTTCTAATTAAAGTGGTGCAAACAAATCTTGACTTGAAGGACGATCAATGGAGCATTGCTCTGTTCAATGTTGACTCTGGTTCAGGACATTTTGCAGCTTGAACTGTTTTTCCGCTAGAAAAAACAATGGAAAGAAAAAACGTGACAGTGACCGGAGACAGGAGACAAGAGAGACAGAGAACAAGAGACAGAGGACAGAGGACAAGTCGACTAAGTGACAGCGTGAATAAATTTGTCATTAGTAAATGTCAAAGATAAAAGTGAACCCGGAGCTGCAGCTGCCATACAACTTGCGACTGGCAACTGGCAACTGGCAGTTTGTCAGACAGAATGCACTTGCCGCTTGCTGCATGCCCCCAAAAGCAATCTATAGCATACGATACTATCCATATGTTGCTTATTTGCAAGAAAGACAATTTGCATATGCCGCCAGTTGGATGGCAATCATTTGGTGTGCTAATTATGAAACTTAATGTGGCATTCAAGCAGCCCGAGCACTGCCACGTCCCGCAACTCATGTGGCACTCACTCTCGGACTCGGACTCGAGTGGCAAATGCCGCGTGCAACACAATTAACCATGAAATCGAAAATGCCGCCGACGCTGAAGACGACGATTTAAAGTCGCCATCATCATCATCATCCTATGCAAAGCAGGCAGCTGAGTCAGGTTTCGTATACACTCGTAGCTACTCATCCATCCCATTCCCAGTCCCAATCCCAATCCCAATCCACACTCACGTCCTGCGCCCATTTGTTCCACTCCTGTGGCCAGGCAGGCGCAAGGAAGTGCCAGAGCGTGCGCGTGCCCCAAACTGATGCCTGATGTTGCCCCCGGGGGGCAGGCGACACCTAAAATCGCTCTATTACCCGAGGCACAATCCCTCATCCCCCCTCGGAGGCCCAGTTCAAACGTTACGCTCCTGCGCCCGAAACAAAAACCCCATGACATGGCATTAGCTATGCCACTTGGCGGCTCTTTACTTCAGTTTGTGACCACTGAAACATCAACCCGACTTTGTTCCCATAATGCAACCACATTTCTAAATTTCTACTTCCTCCAATCGCTGAGTTCAATGCGCTCTATTGCCAGCTGTAGCTGCCATCCATTAAGATATCAATATAATTAAATCTACATTATGTATAAATTTCCGAAACAGTTGTTTATTTTAATAATAATTTGGTAGGCTTTCAATTGCTGAAATATTTCGTTATTTTCAATGCTAAATAATATTTTGTTGACTTAATCAATGCGGCCGGCAGTCCGCGCTAGTGACGAAAGCATCACGACGGGTGCAAAGGGCGACATATACAATATATGTATATAATCCTTATATATACATATGTTATATATCTAAATAGACCTTAATTATCCGACTACTGGTTCAAAAGATAATTAAGATTTGTTTTGTGAATGTGGACTTGTTCTCGATCATAGATTTAGAAACTTTTATTCTAGTCAATTTGTCCAAAAATGTATAATTTCCAAAACATCAGAAATCGTTTAATAATTGCAATTATTAAAAGCTACAAACATGAAATTGGCTCATCGTCAGTTAATGCATCTCAACCCAAAGCGAAGTTTATTTTAGACACTTGACATGAACGGCAGCAATTTGATCGCTTTGACAACAGCTCTGGTTCTTGGCATGGGACTGTTCTCACACGGAGCAAAGGTCAGTTGATTTCTTATATTATTAAATTTAAATTAAATTTGGTTAGTTTCTACTGTAATTTGTTTCGTCTGCCAGCCCAAGCTGCAAGCCTATTTCAGCAAAGTTGAGTGTACTAATCAATGGCCTGAGCTTATCCAGATTAGCTGTCATATAAATCGGACGGCTCAAGATCTAGGTTCTCTCTACTTGTGGTTCAAATTCGAGGAGGATATAATTCAAACGAATGGAGTAGTCACTCTACAAGTTAAACTTAAACCTGGCAATTTAATGCTTACCCATTCTAAGCTAGAGATGGACTACTGCAAGGCATTGCACATGGTTCACCAACAACACTGGCTACAAATGATCTTCATTCAATTGCGACGCTTTTCAAATTTCCCACTGAGCTGTCCATTCAAAAAGGTATTTGATCTTGAATTGATAAACAAATCCGAGTATTTTATAATTTCATTTATTTTTATAGAATATAGACTACAATGTTAATGGCCTAATAGTGGATACTAACTTGTTGCCAAGTTATACACCTGAAAATAGTTTTATGTTAGGCATAACATTTTTCACTAAATCTCGTCAGTTCGTCGACCTTAAACTGTTCGGTCAAGTGAAACAAAAGTGATTAAGGTGACTAAGCAACAATTCTTAAAGTTATTCAAATATGTATAAACTTAACACAAATTATTTGCAAATATTTTGAAATAAATCAAAAGTTATTCACAAAGGATTTTTCTGTTACACTGAGGAGGTTAGTAAATGTCATATTCAAATTTTTATTGGTCGTTTGTCGATCGGCATGGAAATGTTTTCGACACTAGACTTATAGCTAGCAGAGGTTTTTGTTATTAGTACATTTATACTTAGAAATACAAAGCAATATATTATATACTTTTTATTGGAATATCCGCAACTCGAACTACATGTTTTCTGATCAATGATACAAGGTATCATTGTGGTGCTATTATTTTTTCGCAGTTGTAAATGTCGATAATTAAGTATGAGAATTTTAAATTGACATGAATTTTAGATTAAAATTTTGTTTAAATTAAACCAATATTCAAATATTCATTCTCGAGTCTGATATCAAATTTATTCATGCGTCAATTCCTATATTTATCTGTATTGAACATTTTGAGAATTTGACTCAAATTCTAATAAAAATATTTGGGGTTGGTTATATTTACTCTGCAGAAATATATTCTTATCTTATTTATGTGGGGTTTTATATTTAAGTATTAGGTTTATTGGCAATGATTAAGTATAAGGTATAATGTTTGTTCACATGTAATTGTATTTCACCAGAAACTGCGACGTTATGAAGCGAGCTCGTTGTTCTCACAACCACACTAGGCCGAACTTCTAGCTGCTTCCTCGTTGAACTCTTGTAACCGACTTCTTCTCGTTGCCGCCACCGTGCAGCATGTTGCCTTCGTTCTCGATCTTTCTCTTATTCGCCGTCTTGCGAATTCGCCGTCTTCGTCTTTGCATCTTTGTTGCTCGTCGTCTTTGCAACATTGATGCCGTCGTTGCTGCTTGTCGTTGCTGCTCGTCGTTGCTGCTCGTCGTTCTTGCTCGTCGTTGTCTAGGGATCTTTTGCTGCTGCATCAGTTGGGATTAGTGTACACAGCAATACACCAACCCACATTCGGCCATTCTGACTAAGCATTCGGCCCGAATGCGTCGTCGTCATCGTCGTCGTCGCCACCAATGGACCAAGGCTTCATATACTCCGCGCACGTTGTGGTATTCTTAGGGCCATCGCTGTTTCCAACTTTCTGTACATCATATGCGTTGTTGTGCTTGACCTTGACAACTTGGTAGGGTCCCAAAAACTTAGCTTTCAATTTCAGGCCACTACCAAATTGCGTTCGTTTAATCGCCACCAAGTCGCCAACATCGTATCGTCTTGCCGGTTTGCGTCGTAGGTTGTAGGTCATCTTATTTTCGCTCTGGAGATTTACAATTTGCGCCTTTGCTTTTGCCCTCAGATCGCTGCGTTCGTCGTTAAATACTCGTGCCGCTTCTTTGTTGATCAGGTCACGAATCTCGAGGTCTTCTTTGATACGCATCTTAACTCCAACTAGCATTTCAATGCTCCTGGTAAATGTTGAGTTAACAGCCTGCTCAACTCTGCCGACATGTTTGTACCATTTCGTGGGGTCGTCGTCGTCGAAACTTAGCTTGGAGAGAACTGAAATTAAAAAAGCATTTAGTCTCTCAACTTGTCCCTGTACTCTCGCTAGTCCCGTTGTCGTCTTTAGCTTCTCATCTTTTGCCTGTGCATCTCGTAAGGCAATACTGGTGCTGTCTTCTGTGATCTTCATGATTGGGATCTCTAACTCGTAGCCACTATTTTTACGCTGTGCATCATTAGTCTTCTTCGGCATATTATAGACTGGGTTTGGCTGTACGTCGTCTGGATATTTTTGTAACAAAGCTGTTCCAAAGCCATCACTCGATGCATCTGTATGCACATCATCGTTGAATACAATACGCGTCTCGACATTTGTTAATTTCGTCTTGTTCGGTACATAATTGTTTATTAACTCGCGTACTTCCCGTTTAGCAGATTCATTTGCTGCTTCGTTATTGTCAAACACAGTGTTATCGACTTCCGCGCTAATTTTCATCATATTCATTTCATCAATGCTCGACATTTTGCGCACTTGCAGACCGTTGCGATTAAAAACAATTTCCGCCAGTAAACACAGTTGTTCTCCTATTACCAATTTCACATCGACGAATCTGGTTGGAACCACGTAAAAATCTAATAGGAATTCTTCATCGTCAATCAAAACTGTGCGTTTGAAATGTCCCTTTGGTTTAATTTTATTCGAGCCACGATCGTTACCGAATCCGATTAAAACAGTACTGCAGTTTTCTAGCTTCGGCTTGCCAATGTCACAATAAAAATCTTCGCGTATGACATTGAACTTGCTGCCAGTATCAAAAAGCGCGATGCACTTTTTATTGTCAAATGCTACTTCTTTGCGTGTTATATCGACGTTTGATTGTAAGCTACGCACACTTGCCGTTGTTACACCATGTCTATCGATTTGCTCACAATCTTTGGAGATATGCCCGAATTGGTTGCACCTATAACACTTTCGACCTTCTTCTTTATTCTGGCAATTATTCGACATATGCCCTTTTTCACCGCAATTATAACACTTCAGGTCTTTCTTAAATTCTTTGTTTACACCATTACTTTTCTTGTCTTTTTCTTTCACGGCGTCATCTTTGCGTTTTGTCTTTTCTTTTTCCACCTGATTTTCTTTTTCCATCATTATTTTATACGACTTTAACTTCTCTTTAAATTGACTCATAATTTTTGTGCCGTATAAAATTGTTTTGTTCACTCGTTTTTCGTCTATGCCGTCAATCACATATTGAATGAACGCGTCATCTGCAATTTCACCACGTGATGCAATGTCTTTCATTTTGTAAAAATATTCAAAAACGCACTCATTGCTGCCTCGTTTCGTTTCTGTAAGTTGCTCATGAATTTGCTTGCTGGTCACACTCGATTTGAACTCCGTTAATAAGGCCTGCTTGAGCGAATTCCACGAATTCAGTCCTCTTTCACTCAATACGAACAATTTCGCAATTCCCTTTAATGCCTTTTTTCCGAACAAAAACTTTTGAAACTCATTCCATTGCATTAGTGTCGCCTGTTCCTCATATTCTTTTATCCACACTTCGACTGGAATAGTATTAGTGCCGTCAAAACTTCGGATGCTCTCTTCTACATCACGGAAGCTAATAGCAAATCGTGGCGTCATCATCGTGTCTCTTTCCATCTCGTTGTTTCTTGCAGCGTTACTTCTTGCAACTGCGACTTGCCCATTTTCGTCGATCTTTGCAACGTATTCTACGCTTCTGTGCGCCGCCGTTTCAAACGATGCGTTGACTTCTTCGTTGTCCTCTTCGTTTTCGTCTTCGTCGTCTGTTTCGTTGTCGCGCGTTTCGTCGTACGCCAATATGCTGCCCGACCGCAAATTACGAAAAATATGTAAGTGTAGGTCAACGCTTGTGTAGCTGATACCTAACACATTGCATATTGCGACAAGATCACTGTGCGTCAAATTATCGACTGCGTAGTTTTTCTTAGAATTGTATTCTGCGCTGTTTTCGTCAAAATCGAAACCAGAAAATTCGCGTAACCGTTTTCTGTTATTTCTGTCTCCGTCTTCCTCGAACACAAACTTATGCAATGCTGCTATGCACTCTCTCTTACTCGCACGCAGACTTGCACTGATGAAATCATTTAAGCACGCCATTACTTAAAAAATGATATTCTCACTTCGACTTTAATTAGTTCGACTTTCGACTTTTTAGTTCAACTTTTCACCTTTAATTCGACTTTTCACCTTTAGTTCGACTTAATACGCATTTTCTTAATCACGCCCACTTTCGCTCAAAGTTTTCCGACGTTTGTTCATATCTGTCCACATTTGTTCACATCCCGGACGAGCCTCCAAAATGTGGGGTTTTATATTTAAGTATTAGGTTTATTGGCGATGATTAAGTATAAGGTATAATGTTTGTTCACATGTAATTGTATTTCACCAGAAACTGCGACGTTATGAAGCGAGCTCGTTGTTCTCACAACCACACTAGGCCGAACTTCTAGCTGCTTCCTCGTTGAACTCTTGTAACCGACTTCTTCTCGTTGCCGCCACCGTGCAGCATGTTGCCTTCGTTCTCGATCTTTCTCTTATTCGCCGTCTTGCGAATTCGCCGTCGTCGTCTTTGCATCTTTGTTGCTCGTCGTCTTTGCAACATTGATGCCGTCGTTGCTGCTCGTCGTTGCTGCTCGTCGTTGCTTGCTCGTCGTTGCTTGCTCGTCGTTGTCTAGGGATCTTTGCTGTTGCATCAGTTGGGATTAGTGTACACAGCAATACACCAACCCAC
>JBAMBK010001587.1:0-13947 GCA_037043435.1 Drosophila suboccidentalis | reverse complement strand
TAAAACTCAAAGCCAAGAGCAAGTCCAATGGCAAAAACAAACAGCAACAACAGCAATAGCAACAACAATTGCAACAGAGAGCTAAACTTGTCTTTTTGGTTGTCGGTTGTCGGTTGTCGGTTTGTAGGTGAGCTGGGCCATGAAAACGAGCCGCGATCGACCGCCACGGCAAATGGCGACCTTACAGTCACAGTCACAGCCAAGTCAACTCAACTAGTCAGCCAGGCGACCAACAACTAGTCAACCAGTCGCCCCAGTCAGCCAGCCAGTCAGTTGGCCAACACCAACAGCAACAGCAAGACAACTCTATGTTGCTGTTGCTGTTGTTGTTTTTGTCGTGGCTGTTGCAGATCGCAGATCAACGTTAGAAATGGAAATGCGCTTCGTTGCATACAATGGCAAACAGCCATGGCAACAACCAAAACAACAACAGCAACAACAACAACTCGGAGCCAAATGTGTGTTACTGTAACTGAGCCAAGCAGCCAGGCGGTCTTCTCACTTCCAGCCAAGTTGGCTGGCCAGTTAGTCAGTTAGCCAACAGCGACTTTGGTTTCGTTTTCGATCTTCCTGTCATTGTGTTGGTGTTGCTGCTGCTCATGTTGTTGTTGTTGCTCTTGTTGTTGTTGTTGCCTGTTGGCGCGTGCTCATGGTGCCACAGTTGTTGCATGTTGCTGCTGGTGCTGGTGCACTTGTTGCATGCGCCCGCAGCAACAGGTGAGAGTTGTCATTGTTGTTGCTCAGAGTCGTGAGCAATAAACGGCGACAACCACACCAACAACTAAAAGAACAAGATGAACAACGACAACAACAACAGTAAACAACTAATGGGCAATGATCTTTTATCGAAGCTGCCGCAAGTTCCACTTGTTGTTGTTGCTGTTGTTGCAACGGAAGAGTTCATCAAGTGGAGGCTGTTGCTGTTGCTGTGGCAACGGAAGTGCTTAATGCTCAAAGTGTCAGTGTCATCCAAAGATCTGACGTTGAATCATTTAAAAGAATCATTCAAATAGCAATCGAACAGTTTGAACATTCAATCGAATCAATGTGAATATACCCGTAGTGTGAAAAGTATTCAACCTTTATGATGAAACGAAACTTACAAAAAGTTAAAGCAATATTTTGTTACATTTAATCGTGAGTCATCTGATGATTCTAGAGAATCAAAGGTATAAGCATATATTATATTCAGATCAATTGATGATGTCTGCCTACATGGCGTATGAGTAATGAATTTTGATCAAATTTCCATCAATTATTGCTTATAAATTAATTTTTTAACGTTACCCAAAGTCTACTACTTACAGGGTATCTGCAAGTCAATTAAACTAAAAATCCAAACCTATTACATGTCAAATTTGTTGCTAATGCGTCACTTTAGATTATTGTTACAATTAGTTTCCAATGTAAAATGCGGTTGCAAATTTAATTAAGTATACGTAAAGACTGTCGCCGATGAAAAGCTTAAGAAATTTAATACCTTATTGGTGAATGATGACTTATATAATGCACAATGTTAAGTAATAAAAATGTGAATATATGCCTATAAGTAATATGGAAACTGAATAAATATTACTCAACCCTGATCTTCAAATCACTGTTAAATATATGCTCAACATATTTAACTAATTGCCATGTTCGAATTCACTTCATTTATTAGTTTAATTAACTAACCGAAACACATCGAGCGCAATTAACATGTTGAACTTAATGGGAAACAGAATGTAATTGGCAATATGGTTAATATATGTGCGAAAAAGCTGAAGACAACTGAAGGTCGCCTTGGCTAACATGCTACTAAAATGCAATTTATAAACAAATTTCTAGAAAGTAAACAAATGCAGCAACAGCAAAAACTATTAAAAAAAAAAAACCAGCAAACATAATTAATAAAATGATGGGAAAAGTGTAATAGTATTAAAATAAATGTAATCGATCATTTCCGCCTTTTGCCAACGAAAAACATATAAAAGTAATTTTATGTATTCATCCTATTCAATATATGATAAATAGTTGAATGGCTGAAAAAAGTGCAACAAAAAACAACAGCAACGACGCCTACATATAAATTAAATGCAAATTGTCTATTTAGAATAACAAAAAACTAAACTCGCACTCGTATTGAGCAGCCAATTGGAACAATGGAAAATTGCTGCAATTGCTGCGAACAAAAAACAATTTCAAGGTTTTAACATTGGCCACGACTACTCCAACTTTGTATAATTAACAAAAATTTGGCTCAGACCTTGAACAAAATGGAAACAAATGAAACGAAAAAAAAATGGCGAATTGAAAATTGAGAATTGAGAATTATAATTTGAAACTGGTTGAGCCGAAATTGCACTTTGTGCCCAGAACAACTCTAGTATATGGCATCAAAAGCAATATTAACTGATATTAAATGTGCACACCAACTCGTTTTTCTATAGCAGACACTTGATTCCGATTCTGATTCTGTTCTATCTCGTACCTTTGAAGCCAATAAATTGCGTCGTCGTCGTTGCCATTTTGATTCTATACTCTGTATTTAAAAAAAATTGGAATGCACAATTAGCTATAATGAAAAAGAAGATATATTTAAGGGGCGGCTGCAAACCTTTGAGCCTTGGTTAAACTACTTACAAGTCTATAAAATTATTATTTTAATTGAAATAATAGTTTTCAAGCCTAAATTGTAAGGCATATATAAGAAATATGAAATTTATATAAACTGCCTTGATTAGGAGATTCCAAATGTTATCAGGCATTTTTAAAAGCTACAAGCTATATTTAATGCTTATAAAATTTAATGTTTAATGATTTTATGCATCCAGAAAATTTAATTAGATTTCCATTTAAAGAAGATATTTGAAGATTTTAAAGAAGAATCATCATGTCTATTCGGTTGTAGAGTATCTCTTAGTTGAGCACATTCAGTCAGCTGCATTTCACTTGTTTTTTTGTGATTTGGTTTTTTTTTTTTTTTTGTGCGCACAGCACATGTTTCTGTACATATGTGTAAGTGTATATGTACTCGATGTATATTATATGGCTACAAGTTTCAAGCTGCAATCCGGCCTTGATATTTTGCAAAAATTTATTTATGAAATCAAATGCATGCGAGCGAGAAATAGAGAAACAGAGACATTCAGGCAGAGAGACAGTGGGACAGTGAGACAGAGACAGAGACATCGACATCGATACAAAGCGACATCGACAGATACTTGTTGCATTTATTATACTATAGAACGAACGTTCGATTGAATGTGTTAGTTCTCTTAGCTCTTTTTGTGTTGATTTTTTGTATCTGTAACACGTAGACTGATTACTATGCTTCACACATTTCGTATCTGTATCTGTATCTGTATCTCAAAACTGCGGCTGTATCTGTATCTGAATCGCTTTCGGGCTTGGTCTGTCCGTTTCTCCCTCTCTGTATCTTCTTGTCTAGCTGCTGCTGCTGCTGCTGCTGAGAAAGGCAGGAAGCGACACTTCTGAAAGCTAAATAAGTTGAGGCTGCATTTTCGATCGTCAGCTGAAAAAGCTGAAAATAATTGCAAATTGTGTTTTCTATGTAAATATGGCAAAATTAAAAATGAAAAAAAAAGAGCGAGGCAGAATATATTTAAAATAATACCAAAAAGGCGTTGGGCTGGCGCTGCGAATCGCTCAATCTATGGCCCAAAGGAAGCAACAAATTGCTGCCCGTTGATGTTGATGTTGATGTTGCAACTTGCGACTTGCAACCTGCAACAGTTGCTGCTGCCACTGGAACGTCCATCATAATCAACGTCCATCATCAGCTGCTGCTGCTGTTGCTGCTGCTGTGGTTGCTGCCTGCCGCGTGCTCAGTTGACACACCCACCAAGTGGCTACTGCATCTACCAAAAGCTGCACGCCAACTGCCAATTCCAATTCCTCATCCTCTTCCTCCTCCTCCTCCTCCTCCTCTTCTTCTTCTGTTGTTGTCTTTTTGGCATTGCCCGCCTCCAGCGTTGGCAGCAAGTAATTTCTCATCACCAGCTAAAGTCGAAGCCATGCCCAATACCCATCTTCAAAGCCAAAACTCAAACTCTCTTGGCTACCAGTTTTTCTGAAAGGGACCCACAACGTCAGACGCTGCCAGTTGCCAGTTTGCCAGTTTGCCAGTTGCCAGTTTCCTTTTGTATAGGCGCCCCATGTTCGTTCGCATATCTGATATTAGAATCTCAATTAGTTTTCCTTTTGCACTGTCTTTATGCGTATGCTCTGAGCATGTTGCAGGTATTGTAATTTACTTTTGGAGGCAGCTTTTAATGGCCAACAAGTGCTTCGAAATGTCCGAGTTAATAAGCAGCCAGGCAGCAGACTTACAAGCAGCACTGTAGCTAAACTAAAAAACCCATCTGAATATTTAATACTTTGGGAAAACATTTTTGTTTACGTTCGAAAAATAACCCAAAATATTTTATTGATTTTTAAATTGTATTAATTAAACAGTTGAGCAATTACATTCCCTATTTAACTGTTTACGGCATTAAAATATTTCAAAAAATAAAAAAAAGCTTAAATTAATGCAAACGCCAACAACGACAACGACAACGGCATTTGAATAAATTAGTGTAATAGTCAGATTAAATGGCAAACGACAACAACAACCACAACAACAACAAAAAAGTTGCCTCGATGATGTTTGTGTGTAACTAGGAAATATCAAAAACTGGTAGCTGCCCGAATAGTAAAAGCCCCACAATTACAATTATAGCAACAGAAAAATATATATTACGACAACAACAACAACAACAACAAAAGCCACAACACGACTGGCGACTTGGCAAGAATGCAACAAAAAAAAGTAAACTTAAATATTTTTCAGCATATGAAATAATAATAAGAATAATAAAAAAAAAGTGCAACAGGTTTTGTGTGTGTTTTCGCGTTAACCTTGAAATAAAACTCGTTTAATCATTTCTCAAGCGACTCGAAAATGCAATGAAAACAACAACAGCAACAACAACAACCACAGGCGTTTTATATGTATAAAACGTTAAATGGCGCATTATAAATTAAACAATTTGAACAGAGACTCGTATTGGAAAATTTCGTATTAATCGCACATTAATTTTGTATTTATTTTTGTCTCTCTTTCTATACTTTTGTTTCTTCCAGGTACAGTTGCAACAAAAACACATTTCCGCATACACAGTTACAAATATATCTAGATATTGATATAGATCTATATATATTTTTATAATGGCGGATTGTTCGTTTGCCAGATGCCAACAGGAGCGTCGCCTCATCAAACGCGAGCTAATGAAATGGTCCAAGGATATGCTGCACATTGTGGGTGAGTGGCCAAAAACCATTTACTCTTAACCACTTGGGCACACAATCCAATTAAAAAGGAAAAACCCAACACTCTGTACATATATAAAGACGTTAAGCCAATAAGCCCAATAATTTCTTGTGTCTGTGTCTGTGTCTGTGGCGAAAACATTTTTACAGCGTCATCTTGCAGCAATGTCCCTTCTCTTTTATTTTTTTTTTTAAATATCCTTTGAGCCATGTTCCCCCCAATACAGGTGGATTTGCTGTTAAACGTTAAATGAAGTGTGTTGGCTAAAAAGTTCGACATGGAAATTGACTTTAGTCCTGTCCTAATCAACATAAGTTGAGTCCTCTGCCTGGACACAGCTTACCATATGTTTCACTCGCCCGTATATATAGTAAATGGCATGAGAAAGGATATGCAAGGATACAACAAAAAAAAATCAACAACAAAAAATGCGCCAAGCCTCGGCAATCGGCCATCAACAGCTACAGATACAAATGTATTTACAGACTTATAGCTATAGATACTAAGGGCAGTTGCAGTTGACGTCGCCGTCGCCGTCTCAGTCGCTGTCGCAGTCAACGTCAGCGTTAGGACTAAAGCAAACACCAAGAAAAATTAACATAAATTGCAATTTTTTTTTTCGTTTTTGTACTTCTTGCTTATTGCATTTCTTGCTGGGCAGCCTTATCCTTCGTCCTGTATGTGTGTGTGGAAACACTCTCATTTCGGTTTTTGAGCACGTTTAGCACGTTGCCGGCTAAGTCGCCATTCCACCTGCCCCCTCTTAGCCCCCTCTTTAACCCCCCTTAACCCCCTTTCCATTTCCCACTCTCCTCAGTTGCCACCTGCATTAAAATGTTAAATGCCTTTTGTTGTTTTTGTTGCTGTTGCTGTTGGATTTTTTTCTTACTTTCTTTCTATATACATTTTTTTCTTGTTCTGGCAACGACCACGACCAGGACGATGGGAAGCGACGAGCAGCTTTGGTCCTGGCTCGTCCTTGCCCCACCAACCGTGTCTCCGTGCACTCAATTACTTCCTCAATGCGCTCCATAATGCTTATCGTCCTTGTTTCTAGTTGACATTCCCGCACTGCCAGCCAACGCTTCCAATGTCCTCCCGCTTTCCTCCCCCCCCCCCCCCTTTAGAAAAACCCCAAGCCCAAACCCTAAGCACATTTTTCCAGCGACAATTTTTGTTGCCACTCAACGGGTGGCTGACTATGTGAGTGGGTGGTTGGGTGGTTGAGTCAGTGGTTGGGTGGTTGGGTGGTGGGGTGGATGTTTCGGCGTTGTCGTTGTCGCACGAAGCTGCAAAAAATCGTTGTCTGGCTTTCAGCTGGTGCAGCTTTAGGGTTGGATTTCGGTTTGGGTTAAGTTTTTAGCTGCACTATTCTCTCTATCTTTGTGTGTGTATATAGGTGTGTGTGTGTGTGTGTGTGTGCCCAAAACGAAGTGTTATACGAGATAACGAAGCACACTTAAGCGCACGCAGGACGAACAGGACGACGACGACGTGTCCCTACGAAATATATTGCACAATATAAAAATGCAGACGACGACGATGACGACGATTGCCGAATGCAATGTGATGCCCCCCTCGCTCCCACTTCCTTTCCTTTCCATCCTAGCCCCTCTCCATCGCCATGGCCATAAGCCGAAAAGGCACCTACACCCGAATGCTGTCGCCGAAAGACGAAAGAGCCAACGAGGAGCAAGCAATGCCATCGCCATCGTCCTCATCAACTTCCTCCTTTTCGTTCTCTTCCTCGTTTCCATCGTCAACGTTGTCGTCGTCGTCGTTGCAGTTGTTGTTGCTGTTGTTGTTGTTGTTGTAGTTGGCGACATAGCTGTTTTTGTGGCCGATTTTCGACGTTGTCGCCTCCACCTCCACCACCATCGCCATCGCCAAAATGAGAGTCGAGTTTCCAGCGAGCAACGATTTCGTCTCTTTTTTTTCTGCTTTTCTTTTTCTTTTTATTTTTTTGTTGCCCACCCAACGACGCTCTCGTGTTTTTGGTAGATCGAAGAAGATGCCATACAGCAGGCACTGTATTGGGGTACATATACTTGTGTGTGTATGTGTGTGTGTGTGTGTGTGTGTGTGCTTCTCGCCTGTTGCATCAGCAATGGGTTCAACCGGCTGACTGTTGTTGTTGTTCTTGTTGCCTCAGTTGCTCTATGGCTCCGTCTCCGTCTCCGTCTCGTCGGCAATGGCTCAATCAGTGGTGGCGTTCCATTTGATTGTAATGGGATATATCGTACTACCACTTGTAGCTTCAACATGGCCAAATTCACTACGAGCTCAGCCAACAATTTGGGTGTTGTCCTGGCAAGTCAATTGTAATTTGGGGACTGACAGTTGAAGAATAAGAATTTGAAATATATAACAGATTAAAGTAGACAATTACCGATTACTGATATGATTAGCAAGATTACGAAAAGATTTTTGAAATAATTTTAGTTCACGAAATTAAAAGGGAGTTTGAGAAAGGATTTCTAAAATGACTTCTAGTTAACTGAATTTTAACTTTAATTGTTTTTACTAATTTACTAATTTACTAATTTTACTAAAAATTACATTTTTTTTAAATTTTATATTATTTTTTTTTAACAAAAAGCATTCAAAAATGTATTTTAATTTCCAATAACTTTATTAATAAGATCGAAATAAACATTTAATCAAATATTATAAATAAAATTAAGTTGAATAAAATTTACATAAAAAATGAAATTTATCTAACAATTAGAATATTGTAATAGATGTTTCATTTTTAACAAATATGTTTTTATTTCTTAAAAATTAGTCTTTATTTTTTTAAATATATTGAACAAATTTAAAATATGTTATATGTTATGTTCATTTCCTGACTGAAAGAAATAATATCTTACCACAAAATCTCTCGCTTTGTGTTGTAACGTGATTAATAATTTGAATTAAAAGTGATTTCCTTTCGATAAACTGCCTCCATTAATAAAATAGCAATCATAAATAAATATTTTTACCGAAAAAAAATTAAAAAATTAAATTTAAAAAAAAGTTGGGCAGTTAAGAGACGTAGGCGTTGTACATAGAAGGAAAGAGAAAACAAATGCTTGCCAAAGAGTAGAGCGAAAGTGTCAGAGTATTGTTGTTGTTGTTGTTGTTGTGTGTGTGTGTGTTGTTGTGTGTGAAGAAAAAGCGAATCAGCAGGTGCTGGGTAATATTGTGGGCCAACACTGCAGCTCGTGCCACACACCATTTGGGTTCACTTTATATGTATATATATCTATATATATGTACAATATATACTTGTAGTTAGTGTGGCGTCTCTAGTATTCGTATATTGGGCGCACTGCGAACGCATCTTTCGATTACAGCAATAGCAATAATAACAACAGCAACAACGAGGAGAGAGAGGAAAGTAGAAAGGGAGGTTAGATTTTTGCTCGTTCTCTGTGCTCGTTTCACATTCTTGTTGTTGTTGTTGTCGTTGTAAGAAGGCATTTTTATGCGCTGTGCCTGTGTGCCAAAAGGGAAGGGAAGGGAAGTGAGGCCAAGGAAGGTTTGGATGCAACAAGCGTTGAGGCGACTCATCGCCAGCCAACAGCTGTGTGCGTGGGCGGGCAAATTCAAACCACAGCGAACCAGCCCCCTGCCCCTAACCAACTGTTTCGCCCACTCCCGCTACTCCCCCTACTACCAACGCCCTGCAGTCTGTGGAGCCAACAGTTTGCACCAAATCCTACACAGGATTTTATGGACTACGCAATAGGTACTCCTACCCAACTTTCCAGCCAGTCGCAGTGTTCTTTTCAGTTTTTCTTCTTTTTTATTTTTTTTTCTCTTTTTAGCAGTTTTCTTGCTGCACAGCGTGTTGTTGTTGTTGCTGTTGTTGTTGCGTAGCATTTTTTCTGGCGGTTTTTAGGTTACATTTTTACGAGTTCTTCTTCTTGCACACTCTGCGAGTATTTCGCGCCGCCTTTGTTGTTGTTGTTGTTGTTGTTGTTTGTGGCCACGACGACGACGACGACGCTGAGAGACGACGAAGGAAACGTTGCCGTTGCCGTCGTTGCCACAAACGTTCTTCGTGTGCAACAAGCAGCAGCAGCAGCAGCAAGGACGCAACCAAATTCATGCGCTCCTTTAGTTAAACTCTATCCATGTATTGGTCTATATACATATACAGTATGTGTGTGTGTGTGTGTGTGGAAGCGCCACAAGTGGGTGAGTGTTTGAGTGGATGAGGTGGATGAGGTGGATAACGTCAGGCTGCCTTCCTGGCTGCCTTCCTGTCCTTTCGGCCGGGCTAGTTTCGTGCACAGAAATTGGAAAATAGATTTTTTGGTTGGCTGCCTTTTTATTTTATTTTTTTATTTTTTCGTTGCTCTCTTCTTTCTTATGCCACCTTCGCCTTATCCCACATTTTACTTTTTTGTAGCTTCTTTTGTGAATATATACTCGATGTGCATGTGGTGGAGTGAGCAGGATGCAGTAACCGGCCGGCCAGAACAGTCTTAGCCTGGCCAGAAAGTCAGTTGTGGGGTTCACTGTGGCTTACTGTGGTTTGCTGTGGTTTGCTGTGGTTTCGTGTGCCCGGCCCAAGGTAAGAGGGCCAGAACAATGTGCGCCGCAGGAAGCCAGCAAACGAGGCTGCGGCACAAGACGCTCCCCCATCCCCAACCCCTTCTCGTCCATTTGTTGCACTTCCCCCCACCGTTTTATATTTGTTTTTGCGTGTATGGAAAAAATGAAGCGGAAGCACGAAAAAGCACAAAGTTAACGCGTTGCCTGTGAATGGTGGCTAGAAGTGGGTGTAATTTTGGGTGGCTTTGGGTGGTTTTTGGGTGGTTTTCGGGCCGTCAGCAGACGACAAGGATCGAGCAATATGGCGCTAAGAACATTGGGCAAAATGCAGTGCAAAAAAAAAGAAAAAAATATATATTTAAAAAAAAAAAATGCACATTATATGCGTGTGCATAGGGAGAGGGCAAGTGCAAGTGTGTGTGTGTGTGTGTGTGTGTGTGTGTGTGTGTGTGTGTGTTGGTATTGGTGTGTGTGTGTGTAGGAGGGTGGTGGCTATAAGCAAACAGCAAAACACACAAAAACAAAATGGAGCAAAAAGAAAAATGGAAAAAGAAAATAGAAAATAGAAAAAAAAAAAGAGAAGAACATTAAAAAAATGCAGCACGTTGTACGTTGGGTGGTTTTGGGGCTTGGGGTTTGGGGCGTTGGGTTGCCAGAGGGGAGAGGCAATGGCTTCTGGATGTTTCGGGTTTGGGGTTTGACTTCGTCGTAAACGTCGCCGTCGTCGCAGTCGCAGTCGCTGGCAGCGTCGCAGTCGACAGCTGCATTTTATTTTGTGCTGAAAAAGTTTCGTGTGCTCGAAAAAAGTTTCGTCGCTTCGTTGACGTCGTTGTGTTGGCGTCGTGCGCTTTTGGTAGTTTTTGCTGCAAGGGAAACGAATAGACGACGACGATCGAAGAAGGGTAGGGGGGAGGGGGGTAACTAACCCCTTTCCACTCTGTGTGTGGGTGTGTGTGTGTGTGTGTTTTGTATGTGTGTGAGCAAGGCATTTGACTGGGTTTGAGTTTTGCAGCTACATTTGGCTGCACTCGGTTGGTTGGCTCCGTGCTCTGCTCTTGGCCAACTCAGGGAATGGGAAGACGGGTTTCGGGTTGGGGTGTATCCTTGTAGTTTGGTGGGTGTCTCCTGACATTTTTGTCGAATTTGCAGTAGTTGTTCGTTGTTGTTGTAGTAGTTGTTGGCTGCTGCTGCTGGCGCTGGCGCCGACGGCGACGGCAACGTCAGCAGCGACTGCACAACTATTTTTCGTGCTGCGGCGTTTGGTGCGCATTGTGCAACAAGTGAGTTTGGCAACAGCCACCAACAGGACGACAACTAGTTTTCGGCAGCAGTAGCAACCCAAAAAAACGAACAGAACCCCAAATAAAAGAAGTAAAAAACTGACACTTGTTATTTGGCCCTCAGTCAGTTTGCCAGTTTGGCAGTTAATTGTGTAAATTTTCAATGGGCAACCCAAGTGGCAGCAATTGTGGCATGAACTGAATCAAATCATTCAGCATTTTGTGGCCAGAGTACCACACCCCCTCCAGCCACCCCCACTCCCCGCTGCCAGTTGTGGCATCCATTGTGGCGTTCACTGTGATTCAAGTGTGTTGATTGAAGCAACAATTGGCGCCAACTGTTGCACGTTTCTCGTTCCTCTCGCTTGACGTTTGACGTTTGACTTTCGCCGTGTCGCGTTCCCGTTTCAAGTGCCGCACGTTCCACAAAAGTGTTGTGCGCTTTTCAGCGCAACACTTCCGTCAGTGTGTGTTGTATTTGTGTGTGTGTGTGTGTGTGAGAAATTTAATTAAAGACCTTGTCACAGCTGCACTCTGATTCTGATAATTTATGTGTATGCATTTAATTAAAGCGATCACACACGGCCATTTACATACCGATGTGTTTAGAAACAAGCCCAGATACGAGCTGAGACCTGAAGATAATTTGCTTGTGCCTGGCATATGTTGAACTTGACTCTCTGTTTCTTTGCGAGCTGTTGTGTTGTCAACGCCTAATTGAATTGATTTCATTTGATACACCAAAATTCGACTGCATTTCAATTGAATAAACGAAACGTGTTCAATAGATACCCGACTGATGGTGAGTGACAACTTTTCGGAGTGCCCTTTAATTACAAATTGGTCTAAAGATTGAATTTTATTTTGGAAAAATTTTCTATACATTTTAAATTAGTTGATTTCCAATAATAATGTATGCCCAAGTTTCAAGTAAGCTTAACTTTTGCTTCGGAAATGTAATATTTTTGTTATCATACAATCTAAAAAAATAAATCTTTCTCAAAAAAGATTATCTTTATTGTCTTTTATTAAATCATCATATGTATAATAGTTTTACAGTGTAATGTATTCATGTGATTTTTATCAGTTTTGCGTTGATGCTTAAGTTATACAGCAATTTGGAAATACAGTCGAACTTCTCTAACTCGAATCACCATTATCCGAGAAAAAAGTTCGAGTTAGGGAGACTTCGAGTTAGGGAATTTTTTTTTTTAGTTTTTTAAATCAAACTACAATTTCATTTATTCATAAATATATTTCAAATTGCAAACTTTTCTTGTTATTTTCAACAAAAATAAATTCCAGTTTGTTCAAGACCTGTCAATATTCTTAAAAATAGGTTTCTTCGTTCTTTTGCTGTATCCAGAAGAAGTTCCCGATTCAAATGACATAATTAATTTTCCATTTCTTTCTTTCTTTCTTTATTGGATTTCCCAGCACTACAAGTTTACACTTATTATTTAATGTGCTAGTCACAATGTGTTTTGTTTACTTAATATTAAATTACATATATTATATTTAAAAACTATATTTTACAATAATTAAATTTTATTTCATTTATAATTATAATTAATTTTGATTTAATCATTATTTACTTAATCTAATGTCTGCAAATGTTGTTTAAGTTTAATATTAAATTGCGATGCACTTCTAATAGTTTTCAATGCATGAGGCAAATTGTTCCATAAACGGACAGTGTACACGAAAAAGTGATTTTCCGAGCTCGTTAATTTAATTCTAGGGCATAAAATATTGTTTTATTTTTTAATATAATGAAAACTGTTTTCGATGAGATACCATATTTTTAAGCCACTTCAATTTTTTTGATCCACTTTTGAATTTTTGAAACAAATAATTTTAAAGATTTCTTAAAGAGATAAACATATTAATACTCGAGCTGGTGCCATGGTAAATAATCTTGCACAGATGCGCTGACAGAGAATTACATTACAAACATCTTTCCTAAAGCAATTTCACAAGCTTAAGTAATTTTTGATGCAATATTCTATCATATACCATCACCATATGTTAATGTACTTCAATATTACGTATCAAAACGAGCCGGTAACAAAAGCATAAAATAGAAACGGAAAAAAAATTCAAACTTTATTGGGGATTTTCCCGAAAAATTCGACTTACAGAAGTACGGGCCAATATTTTTGTTCGAGTTAAGGAGAAATTCGAGTTAGGGAAGTTCGAGTTAGGGAAGCAGAATTGTATGAAATTTGCTCAGTAAACGCTATTGCCACTCGATTTTGTTCGAGTTAGAGAAAATTCGAGTTAGGGAAGTTCGAGTTAGAGAAGTTCGACTGTAGTGTATTTCAAAAATAGCTGTTAAAATGCTCCACACAGCATCAGTCTTGTGCTGAAAATACCTTAAATTTTTCTGGCACATTTTTCAATTCATCCTTTATTATATAATATGTGCACTTTAACAATTATTTGATCAGTGATAAAAATCTATCCAATTCGCTGAAGCATGGTTTTAATTAATTAAATGTAGCACATTTGCAAAAATATGTAATTTTAAAATATTTTTAATCGGAAATAATTCAGTTTGATAATCTGAAAGAAATCTAAAATTCCTTGGTACATTTTTTATTTTTGAAATAAGTTTGTAATATAAAATACAGCTGCAAACTTTAAAAGCAAATTTGAATCTTCTTTGTACTTTTCAATTTCAATTAAATAATAACTGCTGCCCACAATTTAAATATGTAGTTTAAATTTAAATTTAATCTATGCGCTGCCAAAATTGTTCTTTTAGACGTGAATATTAAATTTCTAAGCCAGAAATACTAGTAGCCT
>JBAMBK010001586.1:0-12207 GCA_037043435.1 Drosophila suboccidentalis | reverse complement strand
TTGAAACTGGTTGAGCCGAAATTGCACTTTGTGCCCAGAACAACTCTAGTACGTATATATGGCATCAAAAGCAATATTAACTGATATTAAATGTGCTCACCAACTCGTTTTTCTATAGCAGACACTTGATTCCGATTCTGATTCTGTTCTATCTCGTACCTTTGAAGCCAATAAATTGCGTCGTCGTCGTTGCCATTTTGATTCTATACTCTGTATTTAAAAAAAATTGGAATGCACAATTAGCTATAATGAAAAAGAAGATATATTTAAGGGGAGGCTGCAAACCTTTGAGCCTTGGTTAAACTACTTACAAGTCTATAAAATTATTATTTTAATTAAAATAATAGTTTTCAAGCCTAAATTGTAAGGCATATATAAGAAATATGAAATTTATATAATTATTATACTTTTTCAGAACCAAAACTGTTTTAAATATTTTATTAAAATGCCTTGATTAGGAGATTCCAAATGTTATCAGGCATTTTTAAAAGCTACAAGCTATATTTAATGCTTATAAAATTTAATGTTTAATGATTTTATGCATCCAGAAAATTTAATTAGATTTCCATTTAAAGAAGATATTTGAAGATTTTAAAGAAGAATCATCATGTCTATTCGGTTGTAGAGTATCTCTTAGTTGAGCACATTCTGTCAGCTGCATTTCACTTGTTTTTTTTGTGATTTTGTCTTTTTTTTTTTTGTGCGACAGCACATGTTTCTGTACATATGTGTAAGTGTATATGTACTCGATGTATATTATATGGCTACAAGTTTCAAGCTGCAATCCGGCCTTGATATTTTGCAAAAATTTATTTATGAAATCAAATGCATGCGAGCGAGAAATAGAGAAACAGAGACATTCAGGCAGAGAGACAGTGGGACAGTGCGACAGAGACATCGACAGAGACATCGACATCGACACAAAGCGACATCGACAGATACTTGTTGCATTTATTATACTATAGAACGAACGTTCGATTGAATGTGTTAGTTCTCTTAGCTCTTTTTGTGTTGATTTTTTGTATCTGTAACACGTAGACTGATTACTATGCTTCACACATTTCGTATCTGTATCTGTATCTCAAAACTGCGGCTCTATCTGTATCTGAATCGCTTTCGGGCTTGGTCTGTCCGTTTCTCCCTCTTGTCTAGCTGCTGCTGCTACTGCTGAGAAAGGCAGGAAGCGACACTTCTGAAAGCTAAATAAGTTGAGGCTGCATTTTCGATCGTCAGCTGAAAAAGCTGAAAATAATTGCAAATTGTGTTTTCTATGTAAATATGGCAAAATTAAAAATGAAAAAAAAAGAGCGAGGCAGAATATATTTAAAATAATACCAAAAAGGCGTTGGGCTGGCGCTGCGAATCGCTCAATCTATGGCCCAAAGGAAGCAACAAATTGCTGCCCGTTGATGTTGATGTTGATGTTGCAACTTGCGACTTGCAACCTGCAACAGTTGCTGCTGCCACTGGAACGTCCATCATAATCAACGTCCATCATCAGCTGCTGCTGCTGTTGCTGCTGCTGTGGTTGCTGCCTGCCGCGTGCTCAGTTGACACACCCACCAAGTGGCTACTGCATCTACCAAAAGCTGCACGCCAACTGCCAATTCCAATTCCTCATCCTCTTCCTCCTCCTCCTCCTCCTCCTCTTCTTCTTCTGTTGTTGTCTTTTTGGCATTGCCCGCCTCCAGCGTTGGCAGCAAGTAATTTCTCATCACCAGCTAAAGTCGAAGCCATGCCCAATACCCATCTTCAAAGCCAAAACTCAAACTCTCTTGGCTACCAGTTTTTCTGAAAGGGACCCACAACGTCAGACGCTGCCAGTTGCCAGTTTGCCAGTTTGCCAGTTGCCAGTTTCCTTTTGTATAGGCGCCCCATGTTCGTTCGCATATCTGATATTAGAATCTCAATTAGTTTTCCTTTTGCACTGTCTTTATGCGTATGCTCTGAGCATGTTGCAGGTATTGTAATTTACTTTTGGAGGCAGCTTTTAATGGCCAACAAGTGCTTCGAAATGTCCGAGTTAATAAGCAGCCAGGCAGCAGACTTACAAGCAGCACTGTAGCTAAACTAAAAAACCCATCTGAATATTTAATACTTTGGGAAAACATTTTTGTTTACGTTCGAAAAATAACCCAAAATATTTTATTGATTTTTAAATTGTATTAATTAAACAGTTGAGCAATTACATTCCCTATTTAACTGTTTACGGCATTAAAATATTTCAAAAAATAAAAAAAAGCTTAAATTAATGCAAACGCTAACAACGACAACGACAACGGCATTTGAATAAATTAGTGTAATAGTCAGATTAAATGGCAAACGACAACAACAACCACAACAACAACAACAACAACAAAAAAGTTGCCTCGATGATGTTTGTGTGTAACTAGGAAATATCAAAAACTGGTAGCTGCCCGAATAGTAAAAGCCCCACAATTACAATTATAGCAACAGAAAAATATATATTACGACAACAACAACAACGACAACAACAACAAAAACCACAACACGACTGGCGACTTGGCAAGAATGCAACAAAAAAAAGTAAACTTAAATATTTTTCAGCATATGAAATAATAATAAGAATAATAAAAAAAAAGTGCAACAGGTTTTGTGTGTGTTTTCGCGTTAACCTTGAAATAAAACTCGTTTAATCATTTCTCAAGCGACTCGAAAATGCAATGAAAACAACAACAGCAACAACAACAACCACAGGCGTTTTATATGTATAAAACGTTAAATGGCGCATTATAAATTAAACAATTTGAACAGAGACTCGTATTGGAAAATTTCGTATTAATCGCACATTAATTTTGTATTTATTTTTGTCTCTCTTTCTATACTTTTGTTTCTTCCAGGTACAGTTGCAACAAAAACACATTTCCGCATACACAGTTACAAATATATCTAGATATTGATATAGATCTATATATATTTTTATAATGGCGGATTGTTCGTTTGCCAGATGCCAACAGGAGCGTCGCCTCATCAAACGCGAGCTAATGAAATGGTCCAAGGATATGCTGCACATTGTGGGTGAGTGGCCAAAAACGATTTACTCTTAACCACTTTACCACTTTACCACTTGGGCACACAATCCAATTAAAAAGGAAAAACCCAACACTCTGTACATATATAAAGATGTTAAGCCAATAAGCCCAATAATTTCTTGTGTCTGTGTCTGTGGCCAAAACAATTTTTCCAGCGTCATCTTGCAGCAATGTCCCTTCTCTTTTATTTTTTTTTTAAATATCCTTTGAGCCATGTTCCCCCCATACAGGTGGATTTGCTGTTAAACGTTAAATGAAGTGTGTTGGCTAAAAAGTTCGACATGGAAATTGACTTTAGTCCTGTCCTAATCAACATAAGTTGAGTCCTCTGCCTGGACACAGCTTACCATATGTTTCACTCGCCCGTATATATAGTAAATGGCATGAGAAAGGATATGCAAGGATACAACAAAAAAAAATCAACAACAAAAAATGCGCCAAGCCTCGGCAATCGGCCATCAACAGCTACAGATACAAATGTATTTACAGACTTATAGCTATAGATACTAAGGGCAGTTGCAGTTGACGTCGCCGTCGCCGTCTCAGTCGCTGTCGCAGTCGCAGTCAACGTCAGCGTTAGGACTAAAGCAAACACCAAGAAAAATTAACATAAATTGCAATTTTTTTTTTCGTTTTTGTACTTCTTGCTTATTGCATTTCTTGCTGGGCAGCCTTATCCTTCGTCCTGTGTGTGTGTGTGGAAACACTCTCATTTCGGTTTTTGAGCACGTTTAGCACGTTGCCGGCTAAGTCGCCATTCCACCTGCCCCCTCTTAGCCCCCCTTTAACCACCCTTAACCCCCTTTCCATTTCCCACTCTCCTCAGTTGCCACCTGCATTAAAATGTTAAATGCCTTTTGTTGTTTTTGTTGCTGTTGCTGTTGGATTTTTTTCTTACTTTCTTTCTATATACATTTTTTTCTTGTTCTGGCAACGACCACGACCAGGACGATGGGAAGCGACGAGCAGCTTTGGTCCTGGCTCGTCCTTGCCCCACCAACCGTGTCTCCGTGCACTCAATTACTTCCTCAATGCGCTCCATAATGCTTATCGTCCTTGTTTCTAGTTGACATTCCCGCACTGCCAGCCAACGCTTCCAATGTCCTCCCGCTTTCCCCCCCCCCACCGCTTTTAGAAAAACCCCAAACCCAAACCCAAAGCACATTTTTCCAGCGACAATTTTTGTTGCCACTCAACGGGTGGCTGACTATGTGAGTGGGTGGTTGGGTGGTTGAGTCAGTGGTTGGGTGGTTGGGTGGTGGGGTGGTGGGGTGGATGTTTCGGCGTTGTCGTTGTCGCACGAAGCTGCAAAAAATCGTTGTCTGGCTTTCAGCTGGTGCAGCTTTAGGGTTGGATTTCGGTTTGGGTTAAGTTTTTAGCTGCACTATTCTCTCTATCTTTGTGTGTGTATATAGGTGTGTGTGTGTGTGTGTGTGTGCCCAAAACGAAGTGTTATACGAGATAACGAAGCACACTTAAGCGCACGCAGGACGAACAGGACGACGACGACGTGTCCCTACGAAATATATTGCACAATATAAAAATGCAGACGACGACGATGACGACGATTGCCGAATGCAATGTGATGCCCCCCTCGCTCCCACTTCCTTTCCTTTCCATCCTAGCCCCTCTCCATCGCCATGGCCATAAGCCGAAAAGGCACCTACACCCGAATGCTGTCGCCGAAAGACGAAAGAGCCAACGAGGAGCAAGCAATGCCATCGCCATCGTCCTCATCAACTTCCTCCTTTGCGTTCTCTTCCTCGTTTCCATCGTCAACGTTGTCGTCGTCGTCGTTGCAGTTGTTGTTGCTGTTGTTGTTGTTGTTGTAGTTGGCGACATAGCTGTTTTTGTGGCCGATTTTCGACGTTGTCGCCTCCACCTCCACCACCATCGCCATCGCCAAAATGAGAGTCGAGTTTCCAGCGAGCAACGATTTCGTCTCTTTTTTTTCTGCTTTTCTTTTTCTTTTTATTTTTTTGTTGCCCACCCAACGACGCTCTCGTGTTTTTGGTAGATCGAAGAAGATGCCATACAGCAGGCACTGTATTGGGGTACATATACTTGTGTGTGTATGTGTGTGTGTGTGTGTGTGTGTGTGCTTCTCGCCTGTTGCATCAGCAATGGGTTCAACCGGCTGACTGTTGTTGTTGTTCTTGTTGCCTCAGTTGCTCTATGGCTCCGTCTCCGTCTCCGTCTCGTCGGCAATGGCTCAATCAGTGGTGGCGTTCCATTTGATTGTAATGGGATATATCGTACTACCACTTGTAGCTTCAACATGGCCAAATTCACTACGAGCTCAGCCAACAATTTGGGTGTTGTCCTGGCAAGTCAATTGTAATTTGGGGACAGACAGTTGAAGAATAAGAATTTGAAATATATAACAGATTAAAGTAGACAATTACCTATTACTGATATGATTAGCAAGATTACGAAAAGATTTTTGAAATGAATTTTAGTTCACGAAATTAAAAGGGAGTTTGAGAAAGGATTTCTAAAATGACTTCTAGTTGTCTGAATTTTAACTTTAATTGTTTTAATTTTACTAAAAATTAAACTTTTTAAAATTTTATGTAATGTTTTTTTAACAAAAAACATTCAAAAATGTATTTTAATTTCCAATAATTTTATTAATAAAATCGAAATAAAAATTTAATCAAATATTATAAATAAAATTAAGTTGAATAAAATTTACATAAAAAATGAAATTTATCTAACAATTAGAATATAACATTAGATGTTTAATTTTTAACAAATATGTTTTTATTTCATAAAAATTTGACTTTATTTATTTCAATATATTGAAACAAATTTAAAATATGTTATATGTTATGTTCATTTCCTGACTGAAAGAAATAATATCTTACCACAAAATCTCTCGCTTTGTGTTGTAACGTGATTAATAATTTGAATTAAAAGTGATTTCCTTTCGATAAACTGCCTCCATTAATAAAATAGCAATCATAAATAAATATTTTTACCGAAAAAAAATTAAAAAATTAAATTTAAAAAAAAGTTGGGCAGTTAAGAGACGTAGGCGTTGTACATAGAAGGAAAGAGAAAACAAATGCTTGCCAAAGAGTAGAGCGAAAGTGTCAGAGTATTGTTGTTGTTGTTGTGTGTGTGTGTGTTGTTGTGTGTGAAGAAAAAGCGAATCAGCAGGTGCTGGGTAATATTGTGGGCCAACACTGCAGCTCGTGCCACACACCATTTGGGTTCACTTTATATGTATATATATCTATATATATGTACAATATATACTTGTAGTTAGTGTGGCGTCTCTAGTATTCGTATATTGGGCGCACTGCGAACGCATCTTTCGATTACAGCAATAGCAATAATAACAACAACAGCAACAACAGAGGAGCAGGAGGTGAGAGAGGAAAGTAGAAAGGGAGGTTAGATTTTTGCTCGTTCTCTGTGCTCGTTTCACATTCTTGTTGTTGTTGTTGTCGTTGTAAGAAGGCATTTTTATGCGCTGTGCCTGTGTGCCAAAGGAAGGGAAGGGAAGGGAAGTGAGGCAAAGGAAGGTTTGGATGCAACAAGCGTTGAGGCGACTCATCGCCAGCCAACAGCTGTGTGCGTGGGCGGGCAAATTCAAACCACAGCGAACCAACCCCCTGCCCCCTAACCAACTGTTTCGCCCACTCCCCCTACTCCCCATGCTACCAACGCCCTGCAGTCTGTGGAGCCAACAGTTTGCACCAAATCCTACACAGGATTTTATGGACTACGCAATAGGTACTCCTACCCAACTTTCCAGCCAGTCGCAGTGTTCTTTTCAGTTTTTCTTCTTTTTTATTTTTTTTCTCTTTTTAGCAGTTTTCTTGCTGCACAGCGTGTTGTTGTTGTTGCTGTTGTTGTTGCGTAGCATTTTTTCTGGCGGTTTTTAGGTTACATTTTTACGAGTTCTTCTTCTTGCACACTCTGCGAGTATTTCGCGCCGCCTTTGTTGTTGTTGTAGTTGTTGTTGTTGTTTGTGGCCACGACGACGACGACGACGCTGAGAGACGACGAAGGAAACGTTGCCGTTGCCGTCGTTGCCACAAACGTTCTTCGTGTGCAACAAGCAGCAGCAGCAGCAGCAAGGACGCAACCAAATTCATGCGCTCCTTTAGTTAAACTCTATCCATGTATTGGTCTATATACATATACAGTATGTGTGTGTGTGTGTGTGTGGAAGCGCCACAAGTGGGTGAGTGTTTGAGTGGATGAGGTGGATAACGTCAGGCTGCCTTCCTGTCCTTTCGGCCGGGCTAGTTTCGTGCACAGAAATTGGAAAATAGATTTTTTGGTTGGCTGCCTTTTTATTTTATTTTTTTATTTTTTCGTTGCTCTCTTCTTTCTTATGCCACCTTCGCCTTATCCCACATTTTACTTTTTTTTAGCTTCTTTTGTGAATATATACTCGATGTGCATGTGGTGGAGTGAGCAGGATGCAGTAACCGGCCGGCCAGAACAGTCTTAGCCTGGCCAGAAAGTCAGTTGTGGGGTTCACTGTGGCTTACTGTGGTTTGCTGTGGTTTGCTGTGGTTTCGTGTGCCCGGCCCAAGGTAAGAGGGCCAGAACAATGTGCGCCGCAGGAAGCCAGCAAACGAGGCTGCGGCACAAGACGCTCCCCCATCCCCAACCCCTTCCCGTCCATTTGTTGCATTTCCCCCCACCGTTTTATATTTGCTTTTGCGTGTATGGAAAAAATGAAGCGGAAGCACGAAAAAGCACAAAGTTAACGCGTTGCCTGTGAATGGTGGCTAGAAGTGGGTGTAATTTTGGGTGGCTTTGGGTGGTTTTTGGGTGGTTTTCGGGCCGTCAGCAGACGACAAGGATCGAGCAATATGGCGCTAAGAACATTGGGCAAAATGCAGTGCAAAAAAAAAGAAAAAAATATATATTTAAAAAAAAAAAATGCACATTATATGCGTGTGCATAGGGAGAGGGCAAGTGCAAGTGTGTGTGTGTGTGTGTGTGTAGGAGGGTGGTGGCTATAAGCAAACAGCAAAACACACAAAAACAAAATGGAGCAAAAAGAAAAATGGAAAAAGAAAATAGAAAATAGCAAAAAAAAAAAGAGAAGAACATTAAAAAAATGCAGCACGTTGTACGTTGGGTGGTTTTGGGGTTTGGGGTGTTGGGTTTGGGTTGCCAGAGGGGAGAGGGAATGGCTTCTGGATGTTTCGGGTTTGGGGTTTGACTTCGTCGTAAACGTCGCCGTCGCCTTCGCCATCGCCGTCGTCGCAGTCGCAGTCGCTGCCAGCGTCGCAGTCGACAGCTGCATTTTATTTTGTGCTGAAAAAGTTTCGTGTGCTCGAAAAAAGTTTCGTCGCTTCGTTGACGTCGTTGTGTTGGCGTCGTGCGCTTTTGGTAGTTTTTGCTGCAAGGGAAACGAATAGACGACGACGATCGAAGAAGGGTAGGGGGGAGGGGGGTAACTAACCCCTTTCCACTCTGTGTGTGGGTGTGTGTGTGTGTGTGTTTTGTATGTGTGTGAGCAAGGCATTTGACTGGGTTTGAGTTTTGCAGCTACATTTGGCTGCACTCGGTTGGTTGGCTCCGTGCTCTGCTCTTGGCCAACTCAGGGAATGGGAATACGGGTTTCGGGTTGGGGTTGGGACTGGGGTGTATCCTTGTAGTTTGGTGGGTGTCTCCTGACATTTTTGTCGAATTTGCAGTAGTTGTTCGTTGTTGTTGTAGTAGTTGTTGGCTGCTGCTGCTGGCGCTGGCGCCGACGGCGACGGCAACGTCAGCAGCGACTGCACAACTATTTTTCGTGCTGCGGCGTTTGGTGCGCATTGTGCAACAAGTGAGTTTGGCAACAGCCACCAACAGGACGACAACTAGTTTTCGGCAGCAGTAGCAACCCAAAAAAACGAACAGAACCCCAAATAAAAGAAGTAAAAAACTGACACTTGTTATTTGGCCCTCAGTCAGTTTGCCAGTTTGGCAGTTAATTGTGTAAATTTTCAATGGGCAACCCAAGTGGCAGCAATTGTGGCATGAACTGAATCAAATCATTCAGCATTTTGTGGCCAGAGTACCACACCCCCTCCCGCCACCCCCACTCCCCGCTGCCAGTTGTGGCATCCATTGTGGCATTCACTGTGATTCAAGTGTGTTGATTGAAGCAACAATTGGCGCCAACTGTTGCACGTTTCTCGTTCCTCTCGCTTGACGTTTGACGTTTGACTTTCGCCGTGTCGCGTTCCCGTTTCAAGTGCCGCACGTTCCACAAAAGTGTTGTGCGCTTTTCAGCGCAACACTTCCGTCAGTGTGTGTTGTATTTGTGTGTGTGTGTGTGTGTGAGAAATTTAATTAAAGACCTTGTCACAGCTGCACTCTGATTCTGATAATTTATGTGTATGCATTTAATTAAAGCGATCACACACGGCCATTTACATACCGATGTGTTTAGAAACAAGCCAAGATACGAGCTGAGACCTGAAGATAATTTGCTTGTGCCTGGCATATGTTGAACTTGACTCTCTGTTTCTTTGCGAGTTGTTGTGTTGTCAGCGCCTAATTGAATTGATTTCATTTGATACACCAAAATTCGACTGCATTTCAATTGAATAAACGAAACGTGTTCAATAGATACCCGACTGATGGTGAGTGACAACTTTTCGGAGTGCCCTTTAATTACAAATTGGTCTAAAGATTGAATTTTATTTTGGAAAAATTTTCTATACATTTTAAATTAGTTGATTTCCAATAATAATGTATGCCCAAGTTTCAAGTAAGCTTAACTTTTGCTTCGGAAATGTAATATTTTTGTTATCATACAATCTAAAAAAATAAATCTTTCTCAAAAAAGATTATCTTTATTGTCTTTTATTAAATCATCATATGTATAATAGTTTTACAGTGTAATGTATTCATGTGATTTTTATCAGTTTTGCTTTGATGCTTAAGTTATACAGCAATTTGGAAATAGTGTATTTCGCAAAGAGATTTAAAAATTCTTTCAAAAGTTCTTCAAATATACGTTTTATACGTTTTTAAATACGTTATACAATTGATTAAATTTTTTTAGTTTCAAATTTATTAACTTTACTCAATACATATTCAAATTCTCTACACAAAAGCAGTCTTGTGCTGAAAATACCTTAAATTTTTCTGGCACATTTTGCAATTCATCCTTTATTATATGTGCACCTTAACAATTATTTGATCAGTGATAAAAATCTATCCAATTCGCGGAGGCATGGTTTCAATTGATTAAACTTAGCACATTTGCAAAAATATGTAATTTTAAAACATTTTTAATCAAAAATAATTTAGTTTAATCATCTGAAAGAAATCTTAAATTCTTTGGTACATTTTTTATTTTTGAAATAAGTTTGTAATATAAAATACAGCTGTAAACTTTAAAAGCAAATTTGAATCTTCTTTGTACTTTTCAATTTCAATTAAATAATAACTGCTGCCCACAATTTAAATATGTAGTTTAAATTTAAATTTAATCTATGCGCTGCCAAAATTGTTCTTTTAGACGTGAATATCAAATTTCTAAGCCTGAATAACTAATATACACTACTGGCCAAAATAATAAGTACATAGGTATCGTCCAACTTTGATATGAAATATATCAATATTTTCTGAATGCATTGCTAAAAATCTTTTTTTTTTAAAAAGGCAACAGTGTTGTTTACCATTTAAATCAAAAATCAAAGTGGCTAGCCCCATTTATACCATTGTAAACTTAAATTTGTGCAGAATGATCATATTTGGTCTGGCCAAAATAATAAGTACAGGGGTGTTATTTATCAATTCTAAAGAATAAGATCAGGATTTGCTTAAAGGTTTGTTGGTTTTTATTGACTTCTTGCATATTTTTATAGATAAGAGTTAAAAAAAATTCTTTAGATGGGCCGCAAGAAGCATTGCACTGCTAAAGAAAAAAACATTGCCATGAATTTTTAGAATGAAGGGAAAAGTCCCCGAGAAATTGCGAAAAGCATTGGACGCCCAGCTTGTTTCGTTCAGAATGCCTTGAAATCAAAAGAGCTTGACAAAAATCGAGGACAGAAGAAGAAATCTTCCCGAACAACGGACAATTGTATCGTCAAATTTGCAAAAAATTAACCCTTCATGTCTTCGAAGGCCATTTCCTCCGAAACTGGCAATGAATTATCATCCCGAACGGTTCGTCGTAGGCTACAATATGCAGGCCTACCAGGACGTATAGTCCGAAAGGTTCCTTTGCTTCGAGGAAAAAATTTTAAGATGAGGAAACAATTTGCCAAAAATCATTTGGCATGGTCTGGGCTAGACGGTTACAAAAAATGGAATAACGTATTATTGAGCGACGAGACAAAAATAAATCTATTTTGCAATACGTCTAGGAGATATGTACGATGTCCCAAAGGCAAAGATTTCGACGTCCGGTACACCAATAAGACTGTTAAGCACGGAGGCAGATGTATAAAGGTCTGGGGCTGTTTTTATTGGCTTTGCGTTGGGCCGATTCATCGTATAACAGATACTAAGACCGAATTCGGGTACAAAAACATTATGACTGATATTATGCAACCATATGCTAAGGAAAACATGCCCTTAAGATGGGTCTTTCAACAGGATAACGACCCAAATCACACTTCAAAGCTGGTCAAGGCTTGGTTTACGAAAAACCAAATTAACGTTATGAGTTGGCCAAGTCAGTCTCCTGACCTCAACCCAATTGAAAATCTTTGGGTGGACTTGAAACCCCGAATAGGAACGAAAACGTTCAAAAATGTCGAAGAATTGTGGGAATTTGTTCAAAAAAGTGGTATAAGATTCCAGTAGAGTCTTATTAACAGTATGCCGAAAAGTATCACCAAGGCCATTTAAAATAAGGGTGGATATACTGGTTACTAGCATAAGATAACTAATGATGAGAAAAAATTTGGAAAAATGTTAATACTTTTTGAGCTTTTGACCTAGAAGAATTGGTGTACTTATTTTTTTGACCAGCCCTTGTTTATGTTTTTTTGATAAAGTTGATCGCGCAATCTATATTTGAACTAAATACTTCCTTTGTTAAATATTTTTATAATATAGTATAAATAAGAAAAATAAAAGTGATATTAATTTTTCCTTAGTGTTTATTACAAAGGTTTTACGGGACTTTAAAGAAAGCTCATAGGCGTGTACTTATTATTTTGGCCAGTAGTGTATA
>JBAMBK010001583.1:0-204738 GCA_037043435.1 Drosophila suboccidentalis | reverse complement strand
CATTGTGGCAGAAACACGAGTACGAGCATCTGTATGAGTGTGAGTGTGAATATGAGTTTGAGTATGAGTACTCATAGCAGCTGGCAAACAAACAAGCGTAGAAATCTGCATGGAAGCCAGTTGACAAATGGCGCTTTTGTCCCCCTTCCACATAATGTCCCTCGCAGTTGGGCACAGTTTTCATTCCTGTCCCTCTCATACCTCCCCCTCCCTCCTTGCCGCAACGCTAACACATGTTTGTGTCAGTCTGCCATGCATCAGAGCCAGACACACTGCGCTGCTCATAAAACTAAATTTCTAAACAATCTGCGTTTGGCAATCTTAGAAGCTCAGTCTCTGCCGCTGCCGCTGCCTCCGTCGCAGTCGCCGTCGCTGTTGGCGTCTCTGCGCAACTTTATTGAAATGTTTGGCAGTCTTTCGTGTCGTGCTCAATTTGTGTCACACTGACACACACACACACTAACATAGATACTATTACATAGTTTTGCAATTTTGATTTTGGCAATTTTGCCATTGCATATTTTTTGGGGCCGCTGCAGTTGCATGTAAAACAAAGTTTTTGATTACGGCATAAAAGTGTGCCATGTGCAGCACACACATACACACACACACACACACACAAGCAGAGAGTGTGTGTGCATAATATTGGCAATTCATTGATTTCTGATTGAAATTTAATTGAATCATAATTCAAAGTTTAAAAACAAAGTATCTGAATAAATGAAAGAAAAATAAATAAATAAAAGAGGATATACTTTTTTTGAGGGTATCCTTGAATATATGTTTACTTTACAAATTAATTTTAACTCTTATTTTGGATATTTTACGGCGTCCGGTTGAAATCGAAAGTGAGGCATTGAACCATGAAAAATATGTAAACACTTTTTATAAATGTATGTTTACTGTGGCATGCTTAGTCAATGGCCAGTTGGGGTCAAACCCGATGCCAAATCGATGATAAATAAAAGCTGTTAGAAGCAATAATCCAAAGTGTATCGGCCAAAAAAGTCCTTTGTAAAAATCTCCAAGATGTTCGTGCGTTGAACGTGAAGGCGTGGCATTTGCTTCGTTTTTTTTGGACAGAGCAAAAGATAAACAAATAGTCATCAGTCTGTTATAATAGTTATTGAGTCATAAGCAATTGTTTGTGCTTTTATGGTAGGAAATATGTTAGATACTTCAGTAAATAAATCAAAAATACTTCTGGGCGTTAGCAGCCGTTTAAACAATATGAAATGTTATCTATTCTAGAAGGAAAACAGCTTTTAATCTTTAGTGTTCACTGTAGCGTAGACAATAAAGAATTGGTATTTTGCTATTTATTATTTCAATGCAACCAACACAAGTTAATAGTATTTTGTGGATATCTACATCTTGTTTCTGACGAATCTTGCGGCTTAAGATACCGATTAGTTGGCAGATAGTGTGACAAAAACAGAATTACTGAGTTTGAGTTTGCTTTCGTTCTTTGCAATTAAATTGACACTGAAAAAAAGCATAATAAAACTATTTATTCATAAGTTAGGGAATTTGCAAATCAATTAATGGAATTATGATAAGGGTTTTGAATTCTCAATAATAATTTATTTCATGCCTGTCTTTTAATTGCTTTGAAGTGGTTGGTTTGATTAAAAGTGTTTATTATGTATTTTCATTTGTGGTCTGTCTAAGAATTTCAAAAATGTATTATTCTCAAGGATCTGCTGGTTGGAATTAAACGATGACAGCGTTGCCAAATTAACAGTTGGCTGTGATAAGAATTCGGACCACAATTATGCAAAGCTGGCAGAAACGGAAAGCGGAAAGCAAATGGCATTTAATTTAATACGCTTCAATGGGCATTTGTGAAAGCGGACATCTGCAAATAGAAATACGAGGGGAAAAGCGAACTGAATAGCTTCCTCCCTATACAACAGTTCATCAGCAGAAATAGTTGAATAGTTTCCGAGCACACAAATTGAAACTAAAACGAAGCGACGGAAAATGGACAAACAGAAGTTGGCATCTGCTGCCAAATGGACAGGAATTTAGAAATTAAAGCAAAACAATGCACAAAGATTAACAACAGATACCAGCAAACACACACACAAACACACACTCTTAGCAAACACACACAACACACACATTCGTACGCGACACAATGTATAAAATTCGCTATTTTACGACAACAGCAGTTTTAGTTTTCCTTTTCTTTATACCCTGTATTGATCAAATTGTAGGAACATGATGAACTTGATTGTATTTAGAATATTTAATAAGTTGCTTAAGTGACTGTAAAGTATATTAAACAGTACAAATTAAGCTTAATTTTAGTCAGTTAATAAGCCGCACTCAATCTACTAGATATATTTTAAAATATATTTCAAAAACATACGAACTTGACTTAGTTTTCATTAGAAAAACAATCTACTGAATTAGTAAAGTATCTACATATTTATTAACTAATCATGCCAATCACGAAAATATAATATCGATCTTAATATGAAAAAGCTTATAATTAACATTTATGATTTTAAGGTATAAAATTAATATGGAATTTAACAAATTTTACCAATATTACTTTATAATTTTCATAACATTGTCAGCAAACTAAGACCATTTTAGCAGTCAAGTTAGTATAACATATATATATATACAAAATTAAACTAGGAAAAACAAAATTGCAAGTACAGGGTACTTTTTAGTCGCGCTCTTTCCCATATTTTGCCTTTTGTTTGTTTCTACTCGAAGAGCAGTGGAATAAAATGTGCGACAAAACGTGGTGCAAACGCTGATGGCAACGGCGATGATGACCATGGCAATGCCGAGAAAATCGTCGGCGGCGGCGTCGACGTCGACGTCGGCAACGATTACAACGACAACAAGAACAAATAACAACAATAGCAATCTAAGGATGTGTGCTCGTGTGCTTTGTGTTACATTTACGGAATCGCACGCCATGTTGTCGGATGCGAGGAAATGTTCGTGTTGGTTCAAACGAAATTGTTGCAAATATTCTTTTATATTTTAGTATTTCTTTTAGAGTCTAATAACGAAATGTAAAATTCGACAAAAATTATATATCCAAATAATACCGATATATCGAGTTTTCCTAAAAGAAAAATTTAAATAAAAAAAGCCCTTATTATAAATAACTTCTTAGATCTGCTTTAAAATTTAATCCATTTCAAGTACAGTTGAACTTTCAAACTCGAACGTCTATAACTCGAATTCTCTCTAAGTCGAACTAAGTTGAGTGGCAATAGCGTATACTAAAGTTAACAAAAAGACTTCCATAAGTGGAAGTCTACATAACTCGAACTTTTTTCTTGGATAAAGTTCGACTGCATTAAGTTTAATTCTTTCATAACTAGGTGTCAACTTATCTTAATAAAATGTAGCATACTTTTTGGCATACTTTTGGCTTAAGTTTCTGGGTATATTGTAAACCTCATCCACAAGTCGATTCACATTGAATGCATAAACTGTTGAGTACTTGATTACTTGGTATCATTGACCACACCGTGGTTACACAGCTGTTGTTGTTTCTGTTGATTACCACAACACATACATACATACAAGTCCTGGGAGCCTCGCTTGCAACACTTAACAGCGACAACAACTTGAACTGCCTCGCACTTCGCACACACTCGTTCACAGGGCACACTATTCATTTGCAGGCCATAGTTACACATACATACATACTCTGACTTTCTCTCTGTCTCTCACTCTCTCTCCCCTCTCTGTTTGTTTGTTTAATAAGTGGGGGGCGGTAGCAAATGGGCGTGAGGCGTGTTGCGTAAATGAATGAGCGCAGTCGAGCAGCGTGCGAGTCTCGCTCATGGTCTGAGTCTGAGTCTGAGTTGGACGCGTGGCAGTGAGTGCACTTCAGTGCGTTTGAATGTGTGCGAGTGTGCCGGCTGAATGTTAAGTGTACTCGCCATGCATGCGTGTGAGTAACGGTAACCGATGCGAAAGTGCCGGCCGTGTGTAGAGGCGTCAGTGTTGCCAACTACTCGCTAAGAAAATAGTGTGGAATCGACCCGAAAAAAAGATTTTTTTTTTTTTTTAAGATTAAATGGACAGCAAAGAGTAGAAATAGTTTATTCTTTAAAGTGTTTATATTTTCCATAAATATCCAACATAAAGTAATTGCCGAATTGAAATTCTTAACGTTGATTAAAAAATGTATAATTATATCTGCTTTTTCTTACAAGATAAATTCAATTAAAATATTTCAGTATGTCTTAGTGGCTCAAAATAAGCTGAGAGTCCGATATATGAAATTTCTGTTATTTTTATTTTTGAAAGCAATTTTTATGAAAAAAACTTGATTTCATTATCCTTAGTATCTTGTTCCTTCATTTGTTAAAACAGACTAAAGCTTCTGGGCCCAAATCTGATAAAATTTCACCAATTAAAAATTTTCTAAAGATAAATATCCGCTGAAGTATTTAAAAATAATACTAAAGTATTTCAAAAAAAATTACAGACCTACGAAAAAGGGCCAAACCGTCAGCACTGAGAGGCGTGAATGGTTAAGAGATTGGAAGTGGGAATTGGTGTGAGCGTGGAAGTGGAATTGGGAGCAATAATGTGACTCTCAGTGTGGGCAGCATCAAGTGCACTGTGGTGTTCAAGTATTTGATGTATTGCAAAATATGCGAAGCAGACGCAACCGCAACCGCAATTACAATGTCAGTTAGCCCTTGACTGTAAATGAAACTAATGTATGTATGGATCCTATCTCTGTCTCTGTCTCTTTCTGACACTGTCTCTGTCTGTCTGTCTGTCCGTTTGTTGTTATTTAATAATGCAAACATGTGCGCGACCCGCTGTTGTCTTTGTTTTATTACATTAATAAACATTAAAATGGCATATTGTTTGCATATGTGGCCAACACACACACACATACATATACATTTACTACACATTACTATGCCATGTCCTCTTCTTCTTCCGCTTGGCTGTACCCCCTATTGAATTGCCGTAAGTGGCCATTTATTTACATATTTGCGTTGAGCGGCGCCGCGCTTTGCCAAGTGCCTCTTCAACCTTGCCCCTCCGGTGTTGCCCCATTGCCGCCGTTGTTTTATTGTTATTATTTTGCCACACACACACACTTGGATGGGTTTGTTGTTACGGCCACTTTCTGTCATTCTGTGCAATTTATGAGTTTATTGAGCGAAGTGAGAGAGAGAGAATTGTTTTCAACATAGACAAACTCGCGTTTGAATTGTGCAATCGTTTTGTGAATCTAATTGGCACTTCTCATGGATTGCATTCAATTGTTGTTTGCTGTGGTTGTTATTTTTGTGTGTTGTTGTTAATTGTTAATTGTGAATGCGTTGATGCTCTGAAGGAGTCGCAATAGTTACCATCTTAATTGCAGCTCAATTTGCATAAACTCTACGTGAAAGCTCCCAATGCTTCCACTTAATGAACGACATGTGCCTAATTAACGTAGTTTACTCATGGCAGAAGAATCTACATTTTCTGTCTTCTCTCTCTCTCTCTCTCTATCTTGCTCTGTTCTCTATGTTGTTGTTTTGTTTGTGGCATATTTCAACGCTGCGTCTGTTTGCCTTGAGATAACATTTGCATAGAGAGAGACAGAGAAAGAGAGAGGAATCGTTTCGTACCACGGTGTGTATGCTTAACTTATTAGCGCCAATTTATCTATGCGCGAATGCAACGAATAAGCGCATTAAACGAATCCTCGCTAAATGAATGGGTATTTGTTTGGATTGTGTGTGTGTGTGTGTGTTGTCAACTTAATGCGCTTAATTTATGGACTCCCCGATTATGCGCCGGCAATTCCAACTTTTAAGTGGGAGACAAGCGTGATACAGGTATTAATTGGTATAGGTATTATGAAGATAGCAATCGCCTAATTATTAGGATTTTTAGCAGCTCAATTTAATTGGTGATTAAGAGATGAGCTTTATTTCCTAGGCTACCTTTGGGGAATTATTTTAAATATCAATATAATTCGATAGCAATTGCTGTTCTTAATTATAAGTAATCATTTAATAGTCATTTATTAGACTAAGCTTGTAAATTTATTTGGGATTTCCTTTCTTTTTCAATTCTTATAATATTTTTATAATTATTATGATTAATAATAATAATTAGACCTCGGATTTTGCATACTTCCATATTTTTCATCAGATTGGTACCAAACTTTGTATTTAAGTATGTTATAATTTAAAAAAACCAATTTTTAATGCATGTCGAAAATATGCAAATTATATGCAAAAAATATGCAAAAAAAATATGCAAAAAATATGCATAAAATATGCAAAATATGCATAATATATGCAAAATATGCAAAAAATATGCAAAATATGCAAAAAATATGCAAAATATGCAAAACATATGCAATCGAATTTCATCAAAAAATTTATTTCTACACTCGAAAATTGTTAAATCTAATAGCTGAAAAAGTGGGAGCATCGTTTCCTGTCGCTAATTCCTTCATATGAAAATAATATAAAAAGAATTAATGGTCAATTAAATCATTTTACATTTACTCTGCCAGAATGTACATCGAGTATGTATATCGATTTTGCCAGCATCAGTCCAAGTGGCGTAGTGGTCGAAGTGATAAGTGCGCGGCATGCGAAACACGAGATTGGAGTTCGAATCTCAATCCGGTCGATGCAAATGATTTTTAATTACTTAATATTTTTAATTTTTTTTATATTTCTGGATTAGTAAACCAATTTTTTTTTGTTTTTCTCATTAGTTTTACTTTTAATACATTTAATAAAATTTTAATATTTATTCCACCCTATGAATCGATTTTTTTTATTATTATTTGATTTGTTAAATATAAATTTTTGTTTGCATATTTTGCATATATTTTGCATATACGAGGGCTGCTATATATATTTCTGGCCTAATAATGAAAATGCGAATATTTATCATCAAAAATTGTTTTATTGTTTTTCAAAGTATTCTCCAGCCTGATTTATACACTTTTGCATGCGCTCAAACCAATTGTCGAAGCACTTTTTCCACTCCGATTGAGACACCTCCAAAACATGGTTTTTGAACGCTTCAACAGCATCTTCTGGGCACGAAAATCGTTGACCACGCATTTTTTTCTTGATGTGCGGGAATAAAAAGAAGTCATTGGGTGCCAAGTCAGGGCTGTACGGCGGATGACCCATCAATTCGACGTTTTGGCCGGTCAAAAAGGCGCTGGTTTGAGCCGATGTGTGAGAGCTCGCGTTGTCATGGTGAAGAATGATTCGTCTTCTCTTGTTTGTTTTTCGAATTTCTCCGAAGACTTCAGGCAAACAAATTGTGGTGTACCACTCAAAATTGACCGTCCTTCGTTGCTCAAGCGGAACAGTCGCCACATGACCAGTTTTGCCGAAGAAACAGGCGACCATTTGCTTCGAAGTGCTTCTTCCACGAACAACTTTCGTTGGATTTGGCTCGTCTTCGAAGACCCACACGGTCGATTGTTGTTTTGTTTCGGGCTCATACGCATAGATCCAAGATTCGTCACCTGTGACGATCTTATGAACATCTTTTGAAGCACCGCGATCGTATTTTTTCAACATTTCTTTGCACCAATCGACACGAGCCTTTTTTTGAGCGATTGTCAAATTGTGCGGGATCCAACGACAACAAACCTTTTTTACGGTCAGGTGTTTATGTAATATCGAATGTATGCTGGTGGGAGAAATGCCCAAGGATGCCTCTATCTCCCGGTATGTCACATGACGATCTTGCATTATTAGTTCACGCACGGCATCAATGTTCTCTGGCACAACGGACGTTTTTGGACGACCTTCACGGAATTCGTCGTTGAGCGAACTGCGACCACGATTAAATTCGTTATACCAGTTTTTCACGGTGCTATAGGATGGTGCTTGATCGCCATACAAAGACTTAAGTTCATCGATGCACTCTTGTCTGGATAATCCACGTCGAAAGTTGTGAAAAATGATCGCACGAAAATGCTCACGTGTCAATTCCATTTTTTTAACGGAATTGAATTGTTCAAAGCTCTGTAAGTTTAACAATTCACGATTAAATGACAACACGTTCTGAGTGATGTTATGCTAAAAAATGTCAACCTTTCCAATGGAAATATCAGATTGCACCTGGCAACACTTATTGTTGCCTAGGCCAGAAATATATATAGCAGCCTACGTATTTTGCATATTTTTTGCATATTTTGCATATTTATTGCATATTTTGCATATTCTTTGCATATATTATGCATATGCATTTCATGCAAATATGCAAAAAAAAAAAAAAAAATATGCGCATCGTTTTCCACTCTATTTTTAACGAAACGAACTTTGGTGTTATCAGAATTCACCTATCTTATCCCTATAAGAATATGCAAATATGCAAAATCCGAGGTCTAATAATAATATTTATATATTGTATCTGTAATCTAATTAGATGCAGATATAAATAAATACATAATTTTAAATAGTTGAAGTAATATTGAAACAATATACATCAAGATATTTTCACAAAACTAAGTATTTAATTTGGTTTATTTAATTACTGAAGAGTTTATTTATTTTTTCGATTCACTAATTCACAATATAAAAGTTATGATAATTCCCAAAAGTTCAGCCATTATGAGCATTAATTATACCTTGCTGTCAATACCAGTTGGTTAGCATGAATAATTGCTGCAAAACTCACTTAAATTACCCATTCATACAAAATAATCAGCATGCAAATTGACAGATGGAGGGAGAATGAAGTGAAACGAATTCAAATATAAAAGCAACATTAAAGAATCGTTTGCAGGCGACTTGGAGTTTCTTCTCCTTTTCGTCCTCTTGCTCGGTTTGTGTGCGCGCCAACTGGAATTCTTTTTGGCACTTTTGCAAAAGTTCTTAATCAAAACAACTTAATGATTATATTTGCTTTCACCCGCTCACAATGTCTAATTTCAAAAACGTTCTTTTCTCTCTTTCAGTTGCAGGAAACGCAGCTGTCTGGACCGATTTTAACTACTTCACGGAATCCTTGGACTCTCGTTTGAGGCGCCAGTCAACGTGCAGCGCGAATAATTGAATCATAAAAGACAGTCGGAGACGGAGACGGACGAGTAAATCGGAGCCAAGTTCGGTGGTAGCAGGAAATGTTAACAAAGCCAAGCAAATAATTGTTGTAGAGACGACAGAACGGCAAAAAAGGCAGGAGGTAGAAGCAGAGAGAAAGGAGGTAGGAGATAGGAGATAGGAGCTGAGAAATGACAGCCGCGCTGCTTTAATTAAAGCTGCCGCGCGGAGGAGGCGCGTGGAGCCAACAAAAAGAAAGAGAGAAAGACAGAAAGAAGAACAGAATATAGAAAGTAAAAGGAAATTGAAACGCAATGTGGCTGATGCCGCTGTGGACTGTGGACAACAGAACAAAGTGGACGAAATTGCTTTTGGAACTGAACGAGCGTTTACCGGACAGTGCGCAGAAGAAGTCGACGGACAGGCATACATTTTGATTACATTTCCTACCTTCTACTACAACAACAACAACAACGACGACTGACACGCAACTGCAAAATTAGCCAAGCAACTTAAACAACTGAAGCAACTGAAAACAACAAAGTGGGAGGAATTCGGCAACGCCCGCGACCAGAGGAAAGTTATCCAACAAGAACTGCAAGATCAACCTCGAGCATTTGTGAATTTAACGCATGAAATAGCCGCAAACAAGACCGAGAGAGGAGACACTAAGAGAGAGAGAGAGAGAGGGAAGTAGAGAAGGAGGCACTCAGTTTTGCATGCTTGAGGCATTGGAAGGAGCCAACGGAGCCCATCAACGGCTACACATGAACACGCTGCTGTGACAGGACGAGCACACGAGGACGCGGAGGAGACGACGACGACACCGGCACAATTTCGTCAACTGCAGAGCAGCCAAGCAAAGTGTCAGCTTCAGGCCATCAACGCAACGTGGCAGGCATTCACTTCCCCCTTGCCACCCCCCGCACCACACCGCACTGCATTGCCCTACACACACACACAACTATACACACAGAGACAGATTCCAGCAGCTGCTTCTGCTGTTGTCACTCTCGGTACGAGTTGAACCCAACAAACACACACAATCATCTGTATCCCACACTCCAAGCCAAGTTAGTTAGGAGCATCAACAGCAGCAGCAGCATCAGCATCCTCATCCAATCCCAATGAATCTGCTGTGCTGTTGTTGTTGCAGTAATATGGCACCAAACCAACGCGTCACACGCAAATGGGAACTGTTTGCCGGACGCAATAAATTCTACTGCGATGGATTGCTAATGTCCGCACCGCACACGGGTGTCTTCTACTTGACGTGCATCCTGATTACTGGCACCAGTGCCCTCTTCTTTGCCTTCGAGTGAGTATCCTGTATTCGGTATCCCGTATTCCCTATTCCGTTATCCGTATCCCATTTGACTGCCACACTGTGGCAAATTACGAATTGCTAGTTTCAGTTGCCACTTCTCATTTGCCCAGGCTGTGGTTGCATTGTTTGCAAAATGAATACGTTGCTAATTAAGCTTTGCAGCATTGCATCGCCATGCCATGCCACGCCCCTGAAACGAAGTAGCCGCCCTTTTGGTCTAGTAGGTTTCCAATTACGCCCACATTAATGGTCACTCACCAGTCACGAGCCAAGTCCCTGTGTCTGTTTCTGCTCCTGTTTCCCTGGTTCACTCTGTCCCATGGCAAGTAATTATTGCTGTGCAACGTAGCGTATGCGCAATGCTCGGACAGGCAAAGGATTTGCCTTTCTCTGTAACCCAAACGTTGCCACATTGCATGTTTTTCGGCTTGGTTTCTCTGTGGCTTCAACTTATCTCCATGCTGATGCCAAAAGAGATTGCAAATAGTTGCAGCTCTTGATTTGTTCATTTATCGTCTGGACCGAAATGGAAAAGGGCTGAAAGACAGCAAAAGACATTTCTGATCCTGTTAAGCATCGGTGTGCAGCAGCAACAGGCGTATCGGATTGACAGCCTTTGTTGTTGATATCGAAAACCATGTTACATGCACAAATTAGTAGACATTCAAACCAAAAAGCATTTTGATAAAATATTGCTGAAGTATTAGTTAGATTCTATTCTATTTTGGTTAAGAAATTATTGTTTTCAAGTTTTTGATTTAATTAAAAATTTAATCACTTCAATTTCCAAAGCTGTAGGTTCCTTGTTTGGATATTTCTCAATATTTTCCAATCAACTTTTATTCTCTGTCTGAGCTACGACAGCTTTTAACCCGTCAGGTTAACTTAATTAGCCATCAAGCGACTAATTTAACCAGGTGGCTAATTTAATGACATGTTGCTAAGGACAACGAACCTGTCCTTAAAACACATTTGTTTCTAGGAGAATATGATAAGCTTGCTTTAAATAAATTCACCAAGCTTTAGTATGGGCCAATATCTTTACTTCTAAGAATCATTTTTAATTAAAATAATAATTTACACAAAATTTAAATCTCTTTTCAACAAGTTGAAACAATTTCTAGTCTCGTTACTAAGCAAATAAATAAAATGCAAATACCACAAATGTTTAGCTCTCGATTGCAATGTATATTTTGTTCAACATGGCGTATACGCAATGGGCTATGGCAAATAACGTATACGTCACGTAGCACAAATACAAACAGAGCATAAGCCGTTAGGTTATGTTCACATGTGCTCACATTTACACACATATGTATTTGTATATGTATTTGAATGTGTAGTATGTGTGAAAGGTGCATAATGATGCGATTTTTTTTCATCTCAGCACGATTAGAAAAAATTATGCTCAACATTTTCTGCACGAATCGTTTCAACACGCCGCCAAGAAAATTGCATGTGTGTCTCACATACAAATGCACACACATATAGAAAAAAGGAATTGCAATTCACTTGATGTTGTTGTGGTTGTTGTTGTTGTTGTTGTTGTTGTTATGGTTGCCGCCTTAAACTTCCTAGCCAAATTTATGCGCTGCCGAAAAGCCAGCGACGCCAACGTCGACGGTAACTGCAACGTCGGCTGCACGACACCATTTTGATACCCTGTGGCAATTCAATATGGACGTGAAAGGGTATATTAACATTGAGCACCATAGTATAACATACTGAAAAAGAAAATTATGATCCTTTGTCAGTCTCTGTGGGATTAAAATGAATTCTATAAATTGAAAAATAAAAGACTTGCAATTAAAATATTGCTAATCATCATATATTCCGTGCTCTCTATCTTTCCATAATTTTTATCTTGGTCGGGTTAATAGATGATTATCTTAAATCTTATATTCTATAATAAAATATTTGAATTCTCCTTCTTAGTTTTGTTAAAAAATATTAATTTCCCGAACAAATGCGTTGAAAACTTAGTTCAAAAAGTTTTTAGAACACATCTATTTTGCTTTTAAAGTTGTCTTATTAAAAAATTCATATTTAATTTCTACCTGTCGTTAATATTCCTAATAAAGCAAGGAGTATCTCATAGTCGAGCACTCTGGGACTAGAGTGCTCTTGCTCGCTCTGCCTCGGATTCTATCTATTGCTTGCTTTCTATTAGAGCACAGTCGAGGCAGGTGAGGAGGAGCTGGATGGAAACCTATGGGCATTTCAATATCTCCTACGCTTCTAACTGTAGTTGCTGGTGGTGCCGGGGCACACACTGAGTGTGGCAGCTTCCGTTGCAGGAACAGAGCCCGTGGGCTATGGCCAAATTGTATTCCGCTCAACGCGCTCGCAATGCAATGCCGAATCGCTAAAAGGTAGAACACAATGGCAATGCGCTGCTGGTTTCCTTTTTATGTGGCATTGTCAGCGATTTACCAGCTGAATGTGAGGAAAACATTTTTGAATGCATTTTCCCCTTGTAAACGTTATTGCAGGTGAAATGGATGGAAGGAGGAAGGCGCATTGTCATGACAAATGTATTTAACTATTTTCGTTTAGTTTTGCATTCGACTGTCCCCAAAATGCAGCTGGCAATTCAAAGCTGAGCTCTAGGGCTTGTCACACATTACTTTCATTATGCTCAGGTCGTCCCTCGTGTCCTGTCAACGTAACACAACTAAACGCAACGCAACGCAATTGTGAATATGTCCTGAATGTGCTACTTGCTATTCACAAATCGTTGGCACGCATATTATCCCATAATACGAGAGGGCCATAACAATGCTGGCCAACTTCATTGTGTACCCAACCCAACCCAATCCAACCCAAACCTGCCCCAGTCTCAATTCCCTTGGGCTCCTACACATGCTTCGTGCCGCTGTTTTATTCTATTCGGCGCCTGGTCGACGCTCAATGTAATTCCCTTGTTGCATATTTGTGCGGGCGAATGCATTTGGGGCATTGCCAAAACTCCAGCTACATTTGCATGCATCTTTGAGCAAACCTTAAACGCAATCTCACTCAATTCCCACGTCCTTTAAGTGGCAATGCCACTTTAACTATCATTTCACTTACGCCTTAAATTAGTAGTTTCGATTGAAACTCTTCTATTGAATTGATGAAAATATATTTATTGATTATATATTTTAATTGATACAAAACGCGATTATAATACACATACAGTTATGGAAAAAATGAAAGAAACGACAGGGTTGCTCACATTTGAAACCAAATATTCCGTTTCTGGAGCAAATTCCATCCATGAAAACCAGTGTACTTGGTTTCAGGATAACAATGCTCTATTTTAGATACCTTTTTGGGCCTTTTTCGTAAGAATTATAAACTGTGTATACTGATTTGTAGAAAGGCCTCGTTTTTGTCTTGGAAAAAATAATAGAAACGCACTAGAATTTTGATATTATCTTGTGTCTTAAAGGTTGAAATCGAGTTAAATAGGTATCATTTCATGAACTAAAGATAGAAGAAGACATTAAATAACTTTTTTTTTGGATCCCGTTCTGCTTGTTGTTGTTATTCGTTTCAGAATGGGTCGTGGCGTACATTGTACTGTTATTGAAAGGAAACATATTCTGGAACTCAATCTCAGATATTGTTACAATTCCTAAATGATTATAATAAAATGTATTCAGTGATTTAGTTCGCATAAAAACCAAAAAAAAGCAGATAAAAGCTTGAATCTTTGTCCGAAAATCACAAAAAAAAAAACCTTTCTGTCATCGGAAGTTCTAAAAAATGATTTACCTACCAACTGTCAGTAGTCGCACTATAAGAAATAGCCTGATTGATGTCGGTTTCAAAGGCCATATAGCTCGAAAGGTATCATACCTTAGTAAAAAACAATCAGCAAACGGGAAAATTTCGGGCAGGTGCGTCTACTGGGTCGAAATTGAAAAAATATGTTGTGATCAGACGAAACTGAGATCAATTTGTTTGGATCTGATGGGGAACCACATGTTAGGCGCCAAAAGAATACTCCCCACGACCCAAGGTGCTCAACTAAAACGTTTGAGTATGGAGGTAGAAACATAATTTTGTAGGGATGCGTTTCTCATTCTGGTGTTGGTCCATTACATTGGATAAGGGAAAAAATGAGTGTCTCCCAGTATGTCAATATATTCGACAGTATAATGCTACCTTATGCTGAAAAGGAAAGTTTCCAGCAGGATAATGATCCAAAGCATTATTCACAGCTGGCAAAGAAATGGTTCCTTGACAACAAAGTTCCCTTAATGGAATGGCCTTCACAGTCACCAGACCTTAATCCCATAGAGCACCTTTGGGGGATCTTAAAGAAAAGGATTGGGGGCTAAAAGCCCCAAAAATAAGGATTATTTGTGAAAAAAAGATAAATTCAAATGGTACTCCATTGTTCTATGAATTTGTGCCAAATTGGTGGACTCCATGGGTCGTCGACGTGTCGGAGTCACTAAAAATCGCGGTGCTACAACCAAATAGTAAAATTAAAGGTTAATCTTTATGCCTTTGTAACTTTAAAATTGTTTTTCTTAACTTTGGGCGTGCCGTTTCTATTATTTTTTCCAGGCCTAAAAAATTAAAAAAAAATTTTCTGCTATATTAAGTTTTTCGAAAATTATTATTTTAATATATTTTGATACATTACTGGATAAGCTTTATAAAAAAATTATGAAACTTTAGAAAAAAAAATTTTCGTTGAACAAAAACTTAAAAAATACGAAACAAAATGCCGTTTCTATTATTTTTTCCATGACTGTATCTATTTTTGAAAAAATTTAAAAAAAATAGTAATCAAATCTGGAGCAACATCTTTGTTTATTCTAATAACAATGAATGAACTGAGAGTCGTATAAGAGCTTCATTAAAAGGAAATAGAAGTAATCTGTTTTATAAAAATAAGAGTACCACCTGAATTGAGAAAAATAATAGAGGTTGGTAGACTGGAAAATATATGTCCGACAAATTAAATCTCTGATACTCTAGATACAAAAATCTTTCAATTGCTTGTTTTAAAAAGCGGACATCATAAAAATCTCGAGATTTCGTGGAACAAAGTTGTATATGATAATGTTGTTCCCCTCTTTTAAATCATCATTTGCCTGTTCACAATTATTTTTTCAGTATCTTCATTCCTGTAAAGAGATACTAAGAGTCCCAATCTATCATCACAGTTTCTAAACGAAAGATAATTGCTTTTTAAGAATTTGTATTTAGCTGACCCCAATTTGTTGGCATATTCTAATTATTTGTACGCTCTCTGTCATTTGCAGCTGCCCGTTTTTGGCGACGCGCATAAATCCGGTGATTCCCATTGTGGGAGCGGTTCTTTACTTCTTCACGATGAGCTCCTTGCTGCGCACAACCTTCACGGATCCAGGCGTCATACCGCGTGCCTCCAATGATGAGGCTGCCTATATTGAAAAGCAAATTGGTGAGTGTACCGAAAGAGACAGACAGATAGAGCAAGAGAAAGAGAAAGAGTCCACTCTGAAAGAGTGGAATGTGTGCAAGGTCGTTTGCCTGTTGAATGGCTCACAAACACAGACAGCGGCATTCATTTATATGTATATATTTACATTACATATATTTGCTTTCACTTCATTAAGTTGGCGAGTGTTTGTATCTGCATCTGCATCTGTAGCTGTATCTGTATCTCTGTGTGTTTGTGGGCGCATATAAAAAGTAATGAGCATGGCCTGACATAGAAAGCTGTGTGGAAATCATCAAAGGCAAACGCTGCGTTGCCTTTACCCTAATGAGTTGATGTTCTTGTTGTTGTTGCTGGCGTTGAAAAATATTTAAAATGAGAAAACTTTTTGCTCCTTCCCCTTTACTTGCATGTCAACAACGACGCTCCCGTTGCTGCTGCTGCTGATGCTGATGCTGCATTTCCGGCGTCAACGCAACGGCACAACCGGTTCCGTTTTGAACATTTTAACGCCGCCCTCGCACCGCACCGGATTACACCACACCACTCAACACAGAAGTGCCAAACTCGCTGAACAGCCCCACATACCGACCGCCACCACGGACCAAGGAGGTGCTTGTCAAGGGGCAGACGGTCAAGCTGAAATATTGTTTCACCTGTAAAATCTTTCGACCACCGCGCGCCTCGCACTGCAGCCTGTGTGACAATTGCGTGGATCGCTTTGATCACCACTGTCCCTGGGTAAGTTGACGACCACCCCCTTCCCCGTCATTCATACACATCATATATATATATGCATATATACAATATATCCTCTGCGCCCTGACATTGAGCTGCCAGCGCCCTAAATGTGGGCCACAGAAAACGAAGAAGAACTTTTGCATTTGCATCGCCCTGCGGCACTGTCGCTGACTTTAACCCAATTTCTGAGGCAACCGCTGAGGTTGCTAATTTTTTAGCAAAAATAATTTCAGCAGAGCGCACAGCGCGTTCGGGATGCCTAGCAAAAAGGCCACACGGCCAACAGTGACAACAACCACCAGACCCACCAAACCACCCACCAATCCACCAGACCCACCAACCCACCACATTCACATTCAACGAAGTGCCCCGTCGACAACTAACCAATTTTTGTTTTTTAAGCCCATACCCTGTATTAATTAAAGTGCACTAAGGGGCATAAGGTCCTACAAAAATAGCATGTAAAGGCCTGTCTCCAGCACCGCGAAATTTTTATGTTAGGAATTTGCTATTTATTTCGTGTGTGTGGAACATAAATAAAACAGTGTGCCCATGTACATAAAACGAGTGACGATGTAGCCAAAACGTACATGGTCACTCTGTCGAATCAGCTGTGTTTGTAAACAGCGCCAATTTTGAAAGTTCAACTAATTAAAAAAATGGAAAAAATTAACTCAGACGATGATGTGATTGTGTTGGTTGCGCCATATATTGTTGCAAAAACAGTTTCATCTCACTTTTTTGTTTTGCGCACATTTTTTTCTCCATTTTTTCAATCGACACTCGCGAAATAATTGTCGACGATATATTCCTGAGCTGGGCATCAGCTGTTCTCTCAGTCCACACAAGCTGTCGATAGGCCTATTATCGATATTTATTTGTGGATTTCGTTCAAGTTGCTGGATACTCAAGCAACGAAATCGAAAACGAAAACTTTCTGCCTCAGTTTTTTTTATATGAAGTTTGGCCGAAATTTTTATTTTTCGCGGTGGTGGATACCCGGCTTAACCAAGAAAAAGTATATAATCGGGGGTGCCACAGAAATCGCTAGCCAAATAGAATTTCGCAGAAAGCAATTCCGCACGGAAATTTCCGAAGTGCCACAGAACTTCGAGTGATTAATTTTTTTTGTAGCATTTTCACCAACCTTTTCGAGGCTTTCCTAGGCTGCTAAGAGTTGACACCTTCTCAGATTGAATTACTTAAGGCTTTGTTTAGCAATTTTTTTTATTTATATTACAATTGATTTTGTTTAGCTAAAAAAATTTAAAAGTAATTGGCGTGAAAAAATAAAAGTTACTCGACAACTCTAGCAACTGTCTGCCATTAGTCTGGCAACTCTTCGTGGCAAATGTTTTCACAAATTGCACAATAAGTAAAAGAATTTTGCGGTAGAACTTGTTTTACCTCAAAAGATCTATTTTTTGAATGCTTAATTGAAAGGAAACAGAAGTGGTTTCAAATACCTTACTTCGAATTCTGATTAAAAAATGTGGCATCGCTGCCCCTGACTTCGAAAATTTAAATCGGACTAGGTGTTAGTTTGTTCCGCTCAAAATTATTCAGCAAGTTGACCTGTGTCACAGCAGAATGAAATTGATGAGAAATTCAAGCAAAAGCGATTTCTGTGGCACCCCTGAATATAAAATAAATGTTATATGTTTTTTGGAACTTGCCAAAAATATTAAAGAATAGGAGGATAAAAACCATAATACGGAATCAAAAATATTTTATTTCAAATCTACAGGTTTTTGGTGACTGATTTTTGACTGCTCGATATTTAATCAAATATTTTTTCTAACTACACTTTTAAAATTACTTTTAGTTTCTAATTACAAGTTTTTTGTTAGCAATTTTCGATTTCTAGTATTATTTATGCTAATTCTAAATGAAAATCACATTCTATAGGGCATTCACCAGTTCATCACTCTCTTTGCGATGTTAACTAAGAACACACTGTGTATTCCCCGCGAGCACCTAAAAGATGCAACAAGATGTGGCAAGTCGTGGACCAAGCAAGCAAACCACGACACCGAAAACATCCACACACACACACACACACACATACTTAAGTAGCCACACACTCATTGCTTTGTAAGTGTGTGTGCTTGTGTGCTTGGGTGTTTGTGTATGTATGTTAGTGTATGCAAGGGTCTCTGTAGCAGTGAGTGCAATGCGCCTTTCCAGGCAACGTTATTCTTTATGCTCGTTTTATAGCGATTTATCTATAAGATATCTGTTCAGGATTGCAAATTTTGTGGATAGTAATTATTAACTATTATTCATTAAAGTCCCTTGATACAAGATATGTTTTCGTAAGTTTAGGACAAGAAACATGATCAATTAAAAACTTGAGATTAATAAATCTATACGATAATAAACTGAACTTTAAAAAAGAAATCGCTCTTTAGACTCGTTTCTAGAGAATTTTTACAACAAAAATTTAAAACAAAAAATTGTATAACTAAATTTTGAAAGCATTTGAAAATTACTTAAAGTAAATTATAATCATTAATTAGATATTTCAAATTATAAATGGTTAATTTAATGCCCATATAAATTAATATAAATATATTTATCTATTTTTACAAGGTATCTTATGAGTCAACTATGGCTTACTCTATAATTGAAATTCCAAGTCCTATCAAATATTTAAGTGCATATTTGCAATGATGAGAAATCCTTCGCATTCAGTGCACTTCAGGGTAAATAAAATGCAGGAATTCGCGAAAATAAATTAAATTATAATGCGAAAAATGCTGCTGAAGAAGCTGTTGATTGGCTCTACAATAAATTGCTAACTTTTCCATTTGGAATATTTCGAATATAAAATATAACTTCGGATCAGAATACATGCAAGCAAGTAAACTTGACAAACTTGGTCAAAACTTTTGCAACTGAATTTAATTGTTAACTGCAAACTTTCAACAAAAATTTATTTATACAGGGTAACGCACAGTCGCACACACAGTTGAGTCTGAGTACGAGTATTTTTACTTGTTGTCACCACTTTAGTAGATGCCACAACCCCCCTCTCCCTTTTTCTCCTCCTCCCCAACTAGAGAGTGGGCTTTGAATTTTTCATTTGGCGAAAGCATTTCTCGCTGAGGCGACCCGCCGCGTCGCACACTGGAGTGAGAGACAATAAAAATTCAAATCATTAACTTTTGGATATTTCGTAGAGTATTCTTTTTTTTTAAATTATTTTACTTCAGTCAACTTTCCTAATATTCGTTTTTTTCACAACAAAAATAGGAATTCCTAATTTTTAACGCTGAAATTTTCCCTAATCAATTATATATCCATGTAGACTATATCCAAGAAGAATAATTAATATATCTGCCATAGAAACAACATGCTAAAAATGCATGAACATATTTTTTTCTTTGAAATAAAAAAAGGGTCATATATAATTCAAAGTTTATTAATAAAAACAAAGATTATAAATAAAAAAAAAGTTTAAATAATATATACATTAATCAGACTCGATATCATTTTCGTTTACTTCACTTTGGTTGTCGCTTTCAATTATTTCTGAAGATTTTAAAAGGGACAAAGCTTCTTTTGGAAATGTGCGACATTTTTTTTTCGGCAACTTCCGTTTGCAAGATATTATTGTATCAGAGATTATTAAAAACATATTCAAAATATCTTGGTTGCTCTTTATACACAAACATTAATTTTTTACGTGAAATTCGTCATCAAAAGTGACAAAAAAATATAAATTTTTCGTATTTCGAATAACGAAAACACAAAGTTTTAACTTTGGCGTCACATTACAGGGTTTCTATTAGACATAGGACCATAATTTTTTCATTCCCTAATGCAGAATTTAATCTACTTTCACCTCATATTGATATATATTCCACAACTCCACAATTTGTTTTTTGAATTAATCGTCACTTTTGGGCTCGCTCAACCCAGTGTGCGTCGGCTTGATTATGAGCTGCTGGAACTGCTGTCGGCCTGAAGGTCGCCCAGTGCCTGTGGCGCCCGTAGGGGGTGGCGTTCGCTTAAAGTTCGCTCTTCGTGTGTTGCACGCTCGCTGAAATTGAGGCATTTTCTCCATTTCGGCGCGTAATTTCATTTTGGGGGCGCCAATTATACGACATGGCCCATTAGAAGCAAGCCTGGTCCACAGCCAGGCCATGAAAGGGCAATTAACCTTATTGTGTACACGTAATGAGCATTATGCAGATTTTCCAAAAATGCCTTTTCATTGAAAATGTTCTCAAAAATATACATGTTCTGTTTCATTGCAGGTGGGAAATTGCGTTGGCAAGCGAAATTATCGGTTCTTTTATTTGTTTCTAGTCTCACTGGCATTTTTAGCCGTATTTATATTCTCGTGCTCTGTGACGCATTTAGTTTTATGTGAGTATAAACATAAACAAATATATTATCATCTTATTTGATTATTTAATATGTCATTTTTCTTTCTGTAGTGATGAAAACCGAACAGGAGGTCTTCGAAGTAATAAAGAAGGCGCCGTTTACTGTGATTGTTGTGTTCATTTGTTTCTTTTCAATCTGGTCGGTTATCGGGCTGGCTGGATTCCATACATACCTGACGACCAGCGATCAGACAACAAACGAGGATGTAAGTGTATACCCATATATCTGAAAATAAATGAAGACTGTGCAAAAATAAAACATTCACAAAATGTGAATGCATTCTATATTTTTTATCGGGCTGTTATAACATACAATAAAAGTATTATTATCTTTCATTTTGTGTTAGATTAAAAGATATTTCAATCATACTCATGAACAATAAATATGATAATAATTTCTATACCAAATTTTGATGGTTGTCAATATATTTTTACTTCTTGTTGTTGACCTTACGCATGATATATGTATAAAACTCATAAATTTTAATTAATTTTGTCCAACTAGGACAACTATATAACTATATATTCATAGGAACCATCATTTGACATTTGTTATGAAAACAGATATCTCAATCAAACTCAAACTAATATCGGTTTCAGTTACGGTTTTGATTATGTTTGCATTTAGGTTTTCGCTTATCGGTTACGCAGAATTGTTATATATCGGTTACGTAACGGTTACCGGTTTTTTGTATGTTACAATTTCGAAATACCGGTATGATTTCGGCTCACTAAAAAAAAATATTTAAAATGTTAAATACATGTAATTTTTGAAAAAAAATATTCAAAAATTTCAAAAACTAAGATCATTTTGAGAACAATACACAAATTAGAAAAAAAAAAAAGTCATTTTTATTTTGAAAACCAGGATTACACCTTAATAGCATAATTAAATGTCATGCTTGACCAAACCGAAATTTACAGTTATGGATGAATCGGTTACTAAACGGTTATTTTGGTTTCAATAATTTCGGTTTTTGGGTTTCGGTATACTGAAAAAGTTTTGTTTCGGTTACGGTTTCAGTTACGGTTATCAATTTCAATCTGTTAATACCGGTTAACGGTTACTGTTAAGGTTACGGTTTTAATCCCTGCTCAAAAGTCTTTAATTTAAAAATATTTAATATGATAATATGATATCTAACAATTATATATTAAAACAAGAGGTGAAAAATTTAATTTTGAATATTTTTTAAAACTTTTTACAAGTTCACAGTAGTCTGCAAGGTTATCAACGCTTTGGGCTGCCAAAGAAGAATAAGTTTTCTTGTTTGCCTGCTGTAAGAAGAGCTTAACACTCTCCATTTTCTCACCCCCAGCTCAAAGGATCGTTCTCATCGAAGGGCGGGCCGCGCACCCAGAATCCCTATTCCCGGGGCAACATTTGCCTGAACTGTTGCCACATATTGTGCGGTCCCATGACGCCCTCGCTGATTGACAGGTAAGGTTGCCATCTAAACGTTTCACATGCCATCTGTTAACCACTATTTTCTGTTGCCTCCGACAGACGCGGCATTGCCACGGATGAGTACATCCAGCAGATGCATCATTCCAGCTCGCGACATGCTCTGAGCGACGTCATTAGTGCATCGCAAATGGTGACCACAGCACAGCCCATGCTGGGTGGAGCCATGGGTGTCATTGGTGGCATCAGTGGTGCCGGTGGTGGCGTTAGCATTGGCGGTGCGGCCGCTGAATTGAAGCCACGTTTTTATGACGAGGTAAGCGAGCAAATCCAAAGCACCGAATCTTTCACAATACAGTACATTCAATCCATATAATCTAAATGTCTCGGCACAGTTGCTTGCTTCAAAGATCTCTGTAAAATTCTCTCTCTCTCTCTCTATCTATCTATCTGTCTATCTCTCGTACGATAAACTTATCTCTATATAAATGCACCTGATTTTTGACGCTCTGTTTTTTTTTCTACCTCTTCTATTTTTGGTTTTTGATCAATATTCTGTTTTGGTAACGACTCACAACAACAACAAACACTCAACACCAATCAACCACATGTATCATCAATATACATATATAATCACCTTGACTATCAAAGTCCAATCCCTCCTCCTCGACATTGGAGAGCAACGGGGTGGCAGCGGCAACAACAGGAGCCGCCAACGGTCATGGTCACGGGAATGTGAACGGGAGTGGGAATGGGAACGGGAATGGGATCGGCTACGACCGAGACCGACCGCCCAGCTATGATATGCTCCAGAATGGTAAGTCCAAGTCCCGCAGGCAGCAGCACCAACGGTGCTCGCTGCAGACACTGTTGCCAGCCAGCGCACAGCAGCAGTTTAAAGCCAACAAACACAAACAACTCAAACACCAAACAACACAATACCATCACCATCAACATCAACAACAACAACAACTGCAACAACAACATCATCTGCAACATCAGCAACAACAACAGTCGCTGCTGAGGCAACAGTTGATGGCTGTCGAGTTGCAGCAACTAGAGGCACTTGGCAGTGGCGGTGGCAGTGGCTTGGCCACGCCCTCATCCGTGCAACGTTCGCCGGCCACTTCCTCATATCGCCTGAACCTGAAGCGTTCGTTGCATTTGCCACTGACGCCGTCGTATGATGCAAGAAACTCGCCGCTGCCGCTGTTGCATCATCACATGCACTCGCAGCAGACAACGGCCATTGGCAGCGTCTCGGCGGCAGCGGCAGCAGCAGCAGCAACAGCAACAGCAGCAACAACTGCAACTGGAAGTGGAACTGGAACTGGAACTGGAAGTGGAGGTGGCTGTGGTTCCTCCTCCTCGGCAACGACAGCGCCCACATCCACATCGATAGGCACAGCGCCGCCGGCGCTGGCACCGCGACGCCCCGCGACGCTGCAGCTGCAGTTGCAGGGCAACGCAGCGATCTCGGCCAGCCAAACGACAGTGACCACGATACAGACGTTGGCTCCACAGGCGCCAGCACCGAGTGACTTCAAATACTATTCGCCCCAACAGCGACACACCAATTATCCGTTCCCCAAGTCGGCGCGCAGCATGCGGCGTCAGTCGACGCAGTCGGTGGACTCATCGAAGGTCAACATTGCCGGCTATCATCCGTTGCCGATGCGGAAGCCCTACAAGCACCAGGAGGTGATGTTCGAGCTGAAGTCGCCGACGAATCGGTTGACCATTCGTGAATGTGATTTTGGCGGTGGCGGCGAACCCTGCGACGACGATCAGTCGATCAAGGACAGCCAGATCTTTCGTGTTAGTAAACGAAATCTTTATATGAATCACCGGTCGCCGTGGAAGGAGCGCGATCGTTACTCCAATCTCTATGAGTACTCTTTCAACATCGATCTCAATTCGATTATCGAGGATGCCGCGGGCAGCGATTCGTCCTAGTACGCAGCTCATTGTTCCCCAAATATTACTGCAAATAATGCAAACACTGCCACCACTCACATTGATCGCATTGATTGGTTGCTTAAGAAAAACCTAAGCTCGAAACGATTTCAAACCCTCATTGGGAACTCGGCTCATTGCCTTCTACTGCTAATGCTGCCCTCGGGAACGGGCTCGGGCTAAAATAAAAATAAAACAGGCTTTAAATTTGCAATTATCTGAATGAAATAATTAGTTATTTGATGATTTATTTGTATCATGGCTGTAAACCTGCTCTGAATTGGATTCCTTATTCAAAAATGGAGATATTTTTAAGTTAAGTACATTCGGCACAATAAATAATTGTATGTATAGTAGGGCGGGTCAATTTTTTTTTAAAAAATCGTCCACCAGAACTGGAATCTACGATGAATTATAAGAAAATACTAGGAAAGTATGTGTCTAAAATCGATTCCTAGCCTCTGCTGAGAACCATGAAGATATTTTCTTAACGTATATGGTATTAGTCTAGCAGAGTCCCCTACTCTCAAAAAAAAAAAAAATTTTTTTATGATGAATTTTGGTAAAAAAAAAAATGTTTAGGTGGTCTCTGCTAGTTTTTTTTTTAATTGAATTTTGAAATTTTGAAATTATATGGAAAATTAACTTTTTTCAAAATTTCAAATCGCCCTCTTTTTGGGTGTTTTTTTTTTTTTTTTTTTTAGAGTAAGGGTTTCTCCAGACTAATACCATATACTATAACATTATCACTTAAATTTCATACAAATTTCAGTGAAATTCAAGCGAAAGCGATTTTTGTGGCACCCCTGTATACCTTTTGCTTCTCAGCGGAGGCTAGGAATTGATTTTAGACACATACATACATAGTTTTTAGTGAAATTTTCTTAGAATTCATCGTAGATTCCGATTCTGTTGGACGATTATCACGTTTTTTTCGACACGAACAAATTGACCCGCCCTAATGTATAGGCTTAAAAAGTCAAACAAAAATTTAAAATAATTGAGTAAAACAAAAAAAAATATTTTTTTTTATAAAATAAAACAAAAAACCAAAATTTTAAAGGTTTGCAGCCTTGAAATGTATAACTACACAATTGGCTTCCGTGACGCGCTTTTTATTATTGTAGCTACTAATTCGTAGAATATTTGCTTTTAAGTTTTGCACCCGTAGTTGCAGCAGAAAGTGACGCGAGTTTGGCTTATGATTAAACAGATTGTGAAATCCTTGTATTTAGATCCCGATCTTCTCCTGCCTAACGTAAATTTATTTCAAAGAAACAAAAATCTTGGTTCATACAAACTTTTGCGTTTATTTAGCACCCTAAATCGTAGGCGAGATCCACGCTGTCGCACCGCCATTTGTAATGCGAGCGGAACGTCAGTGTGGCCAAATATTTTTCAGTTGTCGCAGCAACACACACACACCAAACACACACACTCTTGTGCATAATATACTATACTATTTAAACGTTGAAAGTCCATATCCCGACGCCGCCACCTCCAATAGCGAATAGACCAAACCAAACCAAACCAAACCAAAGTAAATTTAATATGAGAGCTAAAGCATTGCCCCAAGACAATTGCATGTTGAGCTTGGTTCGTAGTCAATTGAGTCATATTTTTTGTTTATTTGTATTCAATATGTGTATTTAGCCCTTGATTTTTCCGGCAGTCACTTGTGCAATTTAGTTGAAATTTAATTTGTAAGGTTTCAATTACAAAAAAAGAAACATTCACACACAGACGGAAATAAGAAGTTAGCTAACAATAAATTAAATAGCCAAACAACTGCCATTTATCGACAACAACATGTTAAAAAGAAAATAAACATTTTGTTTAAAATATTTTAATTTCGAAACGAAATACAAACGTTTAAAATTCAATAAGAATTTGATATCAATTTTAATAGATATGTAATTTTAATAAATAAATAAAAAAGCAAGTTTAGTAATACATACTAACTAACCAGTTGCATTCTAATACAAGAAATTGAATATTTATTAGGTAACAAATTGCCAAGTGACTGCAAATATGTCAAACGAAAAACAAAAAGATGAGATATGTTAAAACTGAGAGACAACTATTTATACATCAGCAAATGAAAATTAGTTGTAAATGTTAAAAGAGCTAACCCAAAACTGGCCTGGTCGAAATGCCAATGGGACGCATTGAATTTTAAGTGAAATGATAATTACTTAACTAGAACAATAAGTCAGCTTACTGTAAATGGCACACTGGCAGCATTAGCTTGTGCCCAGTCTTAAAGGCTATTAATGTTAACCATTAAATATATATATATATTAAGATATATATATCTATATCTATATAAGTATTATATATACATACATGAGTTCCTTTTAGCAATGGAAATGTTATGAAATGAATGCATACGTCTTGATAAATAAATTGATGATATACAGTTAGTGAAGTAATTGTTTTGACACAGAAAAAGTTTACATATATTAATTTTACTTAAATTTTTGTATATTATACTTGCTTATGGTTCTTAGAACCAAATTAACAATAGAAATTATAAGATCCATTAGGTTTACCTTTTTTTTTAATATAAAACTAATGTCAATTCTTTTCTTTGTGAAAATAATTACTTGACATACTGTATATACACACACACACACACAGACAGACATGCAAACATATGCATATAAATAATTATACTTAAATGTTGGCAAATAAAATGTACGCTTTGATGCAAATTGAGATGTTAACGAATTAAAAATAAACTAAGTAACGAATTGTATACATTTAGCAGCGAGTCAGAGAGGGACAGAAATAGTTAACTCCACACACACACAGACACACTATCCTTGAAGTAAAGATCAAGTATGTACATTGTACACACTGAAAATGTAACTGAAACACACGTGTAAACACTGTTGCTGAAGTGAAGATCTTGTATGTACACACTGAAGCAGATCTCAAATCAGATCAAACACAAACACACATACTCACACCCACATATGCACACAACGGCAGTCGAATTGGGCGCCATTTTGTATAGTTGTGTGCTTCTTCTTCTTCTTCCTGTTCGCTGTCAATCGCCGCCATGTTTGAGTTCCATTTGCGTGATATCATCTCATATCACATGAACTGAAGATTCAGGCGAAAACACAATCCTTCCAATTCTCACACACGCACACACACATACATACAAACACACACGCGCACACACTAATGCCAAACTCTTTTTTATATCTTTCAAAATAACTTGACTATGGAACAAACCAAACCAAACCAAACCAAACAAAAAAAAATCAACCAATTACCATAAACAATTTGTGTCTTGTAATTTATCTAAAAAAAACTAAACGCAATTGAGTGAAAGCTTTCGTGGGCCGCTTAAAACTAGAGTAAAACATAACTTAAAGCGTTATATGGCTCAATTGGGTGAGTTGTCTCCAATAAAGAAAAACACACACACACAAAAGTAATAATAAATTAATAAAAAAATATATATATTTTAATGTTTTTGTTGTTGTACACGTAATGTAATGTAATGGTAAAAAATTAATTTTCAATTAAAGTATTTTACAAACGCTTACCTTATTTCAAGAGCTAAGATTGATGTACTATATGTACTTCCACAGTTATTTGATGCGGAACTTGGTTTCTATCGGAATTTCCCAGTATCAATATCAATATCAATATCATTTCGAAGCTGCCTTTAGTTGCTTTAGTCTTTGTTTCCAAAAATAAAAAAAAACAATTCTCAAGAATAGTTTATTATTTTGCTTAAAAACCAAACGATTCAACAGACACTCAGTCATTATAATAAATATATAAAATAAATATATTTCGTACATTTAAACATTTTTGAAAACATCATGGTACATTTTTGGCAATGTTTTTAATTAATTATTATTTGTTGTGCATTGGCAAATTGAAATTTTTAATACCTACTTGTAATTCCAAAATTGTTGAAGCATGTGTTTAAATTGACACCACATTCATTAGACATATTCAAATTGAACTCATTGGATAACAATTCATTGGATAACGACACCAAAACATGAAATCATATCACATAAATATCTATTTTATCATTTGCATTAGCTAAATATTATTTAAAGTGCTTATCGAACTGAATTATGTATTTTCAATTATGTTAATTAGTTGTATTCATTTACAAACGAGTGACAAATGAGTGCTATGTGAGTGCACTCATAAACCCAAATAATAATTATAATTTAACAAACACACTTCGTTTCAAGTTAAGCCAAGTTCTGTGTATACTTTAATTATATTTAATTGTCAATTTTTAATTTGTCACCTTTTTCAGCATTTACAATTTGTTGCGTATTTAAATAGAAACAAAAAAAAAACACATCCAAACCACGCCCACAACAACAAAAGAGCAACCTACACCTACAGCAACAACAACAACAACAACAAATAATCCCGTACTCGAAATTGAAATACAAATTGAATTTTTAATTAGTTGTCGAATTTGTTGTAATGAGAGTTTTAACATTTTAAATGTTTCACATTAATTATGTATGCAATAATTATTGGAAAATGCAATAAATGTTTTTCACTAATCGTGCGCTTATGTGCACCGCATTTCCACCTCTTTTCTGGCCCTCTCGTTCACAGGTAATTCCAATAGTTTAGCCCAACTCGTTGACAATGAAATTCCATTGGCCCAAATGGACGTTGGGCCGACGTACAGCCAACAGACGGCAACACAGACCCGTCAGTTCCGGCACCACAAGCAGCGACAGTTGTCGGCGGCAACTGGGGATTTGGCGTACGAGAATCAATTGGCCGCAGCGGGCAGTGAGGATGAGTTGGACAATGCTGATGTCGTTGTGGTTGGCGGCACCGAGGTGGTTGCTGCCGTGGCCGCCATCGCAGCGTCGAGCAAGGCGCGTGAGATGCGCAACCGCAATCGCAGTGGCAGCTACAGCAATCTCTTTGACGTGGACTTCGATGCAACGGTGGTCAACTCACCGCTCTCGGACAACCACAAGTCCTCCGCTTCCGCCTCCTCCTCGGCCGGAGCTGCTCTCCTGGCAGCTGCCATCAACGGAGACCAGCATCCGCTGGCCAAGTCCGTCTCACAGACAGAGAACATGTACAGTAATGTGCCGCAGGTGGCGTCCACAGATGCCACCCTCCATGTCTACTCCAATATCATTGACGAACGAGCTCAGCAACAGCAGCAGCAGCTGCAGCAACAGCGATTGCAACAATGCGAGCAGCTGCAGGCCACCACAGTGTTATCCTCGACACTGCTCAGCGATGATCTCGATCTGGACGATCCGGTGAGCGCCTCGTTTGTGGGCCATCATCGGAAGACGGCCGGCGATGGTGCCGAGCAGGCCAAGTCAGCGGATCGATTGCGGATGCTGCACGACACGACAATGATTGACACGGCGCTCGATCTCGACAGCCTCGATGGCTCCAGCATGGGCAACAACTCACAGTCCTGCCTGGTCAAGAGTGGAGTCAAAGCCACGTCCAATTCAGCCGGTGTGCCCATTGTCTAAGCTATTAAGCTACCAATTGCCTCTGCATATACTTAGCCCCCTCACTGTAAATAGCCAATATTTACCATTGAGCTTCAGCTTTTAATTAGAGAGTTAACAAGGCTAACGATTCTTGGCCAGTCGCTGTTAATTTTAAATGATTTTTAATAAACGATTCAAACAAAATGCGGACACTTAAAAAAACAACCTATCAAGAAAGCAACTAAAAATATTACCTTAAGGCGTTACGCATTCACATATAAATCGATAAATTTAAAAAAATTAAATAAAAAATATGAGATAAACAAATAAATTAAATACGAGTACATATACATATACATATGCATATACAAATACAAATAAAAACGTGGTGAACAATGTTAACAATTCAAAAGCATTAAAAATGAATGAATGAATAAACCAATACTATATATTATAATTAACTGAAACTGTTTATACAATACACAACGCAGATACAAGTAAATATATACATATATACAAAAAACACAGACATACAGACACACTTACATGTATATGGTTAGTTATAGCATTTAATTTTTGTACATTTAAGTTTTTACAAGGGCAACGACGACGACGAGCGCGTTCCGTTCTTCAGAGTTTAACAATAAACAAATTTAACGGAAAATCGCATGCAATAAATATATATATATAGATAAAGATATATGTACGAGTATGTTAATCATGTTACAAAGAGAATTGAAATGAATTAAACAAAGAAATGCACCACAAGAGAAATGTTAACAGCATAAGGAATCAGATAACAGTGTGACGTATTAATTGTTTATTTACACATAAGTATAGTATGTGCGTGGTGTATCTATCGTACAATGTTAAATGAAATGAATTAAATCGTGGTATAGAATTTGACAGCTCCAAATTGAATGGGGCGAAACGTGTTAATAAGAGTATGTTATGCGAAACTAACGAACTACAATTATACAAAGAATACAATTTATAAATAGAGAACATGAACACAACTGAGTTTCAATTGGTGTCGGGCTTTTCATCTACTGTTTCAGATCATTTCGCAATTGAAGTTTGCGAGCATTTGGAAACTTGCGCATTTATAATCAATTAGTTTGTACAATTTTCATATTGATTATATATTGACAAAGAAATATTTTAGATGCATCAAAAGGTTGACTAAAATAACTTACCATACTTTCACTGTGAATCAACTTCTTGTGCAATGGTATAAGCCAAGATTTTTAATTCGATTCGAAAATGTATATCAGTCAACACAAACTTGTTATTAATAAATTTTGTGTTTTATTTTTCAGTTTTATTATTACAAAAGATTAGACGACATACATTGATTTAAGTGATCTTTTAATGCATATACAAATATGAGTATATCTTGTGAGATATACGGTATGCGTTTTAGCTGAAGACATTCGCAGGTGCATTCAAAAATATTTTTTATACGTTTGTGTTGTCTTTTCTTTAATTTACTATATGTGTGTATATTTTTCTGTCCTTGGTCAATTTATATATGTATATGTATATTTCTTTTAACAATTATTATCAACAAATTCGGGGTACAAACTGAACTTGTATTAAAATATACAGTATTTCGGAATTTATATTATCTTCGGTGATCCTAATAAGTTGGACAGTTGGGTAATTATTTACATTTTAAGAAAAATTATTTGTTTCGTAGCTGCCGAATTGATTTGTCATTTTTTTGTTTCTTTTTTGGTACGGAATATTGTACATTCATTTAAATAGCCAAAACATTAGCTATACTATACTTCTCACAGTTCTCAATATGAACGTTTATAAGTACTTATTTCTGACAATTTGAAGGAAAATTAATGGTAAACCAATAAATAATAATCGAGTTGCCAATATTGTGCATGTAGCTTGAGCAATTAAGCAAGGATTAGCATAAGATTAGAGGTAAGCGCTTGAACTCCCTTTCAAGAGAAATTACTACAAATTAAATAAAAAGGCAAAACAATCGCTTAAATTTAACTCTTCTACTCCATTTTCCCATTTGTATATTTGTCTCACAGTGTGCGTGGTTGTGCACATGGCAGAAGTGTGATGCTGTGTAATCTATCGACGATAGCGACCCAAATAAGCCCTGCAGTTGGGGCAAGTGTGATGCACGTCCATGCAGTCATCAATGCAACAAGGTATCAAGCAGCAACCCAGCCAGCAACTGCAATTAAGAATGATATCCGGTTAGACGTTCCCGTCACGTGGCTAAATCAAACCAGAGATGCTTACCCAAGCAGTGCAATTACAAAACCGGATAGATAGGCAATCATGCCCGGCTCCGTGCGTGTCGTTGATTCAATCTCCGCATGGCATGAGGGGCATATCATGTGTGTCGATGTGCGTCCAATGGGAACCACTGTCGTCAGTATATTTGTGCCCACGGTTGCTGGCGCGGCAACGGGGGTGTATGGGCCCACGGGCTTAACTCCGCCAACAGCCTCCAGATATGATGGTGGCGCTGATGGCGGTGGAACGTATGTGAACGGTGGCGCATTGCCTGTAGATTTGCTCATGTTGCTGGGCGTAGATATTCTCGTAAATGCAAGTGCTTAAAAGAGCTGAAAAGAAAAAACAATAGATATTACTATTAGAACTGCCAAAAAGCAATGAGACTACTTGTCCTATCAATAAAAGAAAACAAACAGATATAAAAATAGCACACCCAATTGTCGATGATTCATCGCGAGCAAAAGAGCACAGCCAGTGGTTTTAATTTGCTCGCATTTTGGAATACAGACAGACGCAGAAACAGAAACATCAACAGAGAGGAAGGCCACACGTTTTGTAAAAAAAGTTCATCAATTTAGACTCGCTTCGGACTGTTTGTATATAGTCAATCAGTGGACATGCAGCCCATTGGAGACTTATTTCATAATATCTTATCATCCTTTTGTCTACAGCCGATCGCAACGTCATACAACAATTAAGGTCATTATGCTATTTTCAACTCGACTCTTAACTGCAACCGGCAACAGCTTCAGGCCCATCATGTGACAATATCAATTAAAGTGAACATTGACGACGCATTCCGTGGACATGTGTTTACATTGTGCTGCACATCAATTAGCAGAGATATCGAGCTATGCTTTTCCTGATTTAAAATTTTTGAATACCTTTATTATACTACTAATTTTAACAGAATTTCGATAGATTCTTTTGATTTGCTCAAGTATATTAAAGTTAATAAAGACAACAAATCAATCTAATAGAATTTCATCGATAATTTTTAGTTTTAAAGTTCCAAAATAGCTGTTGCTATCTTTGAAATAGCTAAAAATTACAGCACTGCTTATTTGTAATACTGATTGGAAATAACCAGGAACCGTAATCATTATGAGTTATATTATAAAAATGACATAGTAAAGATTATTTAAAGATTTTTAATGGTTTTCTTCAATGATAATGATTAAATTTGAGCGAAAAAAATAAAACTCACAAGTAATAATTATTTGTGATTTTTATTTTTTCGCTTAAAATAGAACTCACTTTAAAAAAAGATTACGTGATAATTTTAAGTATTTGTTTTTGCGTTTTATGGGTCCTCTGGGTTTCTATTAAACTTTATAATTTAAAGGGATATGCAAAAATACTTTGTGAAAATCCTAAACAAAAGCCATGAATTTAAAGTGAGTTTTATTTTGAGCGAAAAAAATAAAAAAAATCATTATTTGTGAATTTGATTTTTTCGCTCAAATTTAATCATTATCATTATTTTTTTGTATATGTATTCTAGTCATTGATTTTTTGATGTGAACAAATTTCAATAATCATTGGCCGTGTTCACCAGAACAAATCGACAACAGAATCGATATGAAATTTGTATGATTATTTTGGTGAACGGCAGTGATTAGCAATCATGATTTCAAAATTTTGTGATTATGATGACTGAAAATTCATCACCAAAATAGTACGCTGAAATTCTCTGATTGTGATGCTTTGTTATCGATATAACAAATTGAAAATAAATAGGACAAAATTAACAAGGAAACCACTTTATTAATATTAATTTGGTCTCCTCAAAATATGGTTAGAAAAAGTGCTTTAAACTTTCTCATATAAAATATTAAATGCGCTTACAATATTGATTTAATTATTGATTAATGCAACTTATCATCCATTTTTAATTTAAATCTGGCCTTTTGCTGTGTTCATTCCCATTACATTCAGCATTTTGCGCCAAACTACTTTGAATTTTTTTAATAAATATTAAAAGCTTTGACAAAAAAAGAAACGACAACCTTGATTTTTCCTTAAAATTTCATCAAAGCGTTCACCAGAAGCCCATCAGAAATTTTTTGATTTCTGATACTTGATTACTGATTGATTAGTTCTGGTGAACACGGCCATTATTTTCGGTCCCTGGAAATAACACACATTCAGGCCTGTTCCGGTTTTCACTTTCGGCAAGATTTTGCGAAAGTGAATTTCCCTCACTTGTTCCGGTTTTCACTTTCGGCAAGATTTTGCGAATTGAATTCACGTGACATTGAGCAAGTGAGTTTGAATTCGGAAGGGTTAAATCGATGATTTTGGCATGCTTAGCATAAAATTAAAATAAAAAAAATATTTATAAAATACTTCAATGTTTTGGGAATATTACGACATTATCAGATAAAAAAAAAAAATATTTTATTTGATTTTTAAATAATTTTTATTTCATCATACCCCAAAATCGATGAGACTCTAACCTAACATTTTTGTCGGATTTGCTCGACCTGTTCTGGTTTCCGCAAATATTTGTGAAAATGAATGGCAACTTTATTAGGGCTGCCCTTGTATATGAAGAAAGTAGTAAATACTTTGGTACATATTTTAAACCACAATTTAAGTGTTTTTATGTACTGCGTAAAATAAAGAATTAAATTTCTTGTTTTTTAAATGCAAGTTTGGACAAAACTGTTTGTAATTTAATGCAAAAAAGAACTGCTTATTTATGTAAACAAACACTGTGCAACAATTGACAACTCTGCAAAAAGACATTTCCAGCACTGAAATCAACCCGCGCTTTCAAAAATACAAAAGTTATAACAAAAGTAGGTTTTACCTTTGAAAAATGTTTCGACTTATGATTAAATAAATATTTGATGAATAAATTACATAATTAATAATTATTTTAACAGGCGAAAATTCTTTTGACGCAAATGTCTGACTCGCTTAGAACATTTTCCAGCACTGTTCTGCAAAAAATTACTCAACACAATGTGGAAGGGAAATTCGGAGGGTAATTCGTAGGAAATGTAAAGGAATTTTAAGGGAAATTCGGTCAAATCTTGCGGATTGAAATTCGCAAAAAACAAGTGAAAACCGGAACAGGCCTGATTGTTTCTTAAATACAAATACATAAATAGAAATATTTCTAAACATCTGGCCGGTGCTGTAAGCAACAAATAAATAACCCAAATTGATTGGTATCCGCAAACAACTTTCGCCGCCCATACGGGAACACCAAGTGACAATTGACAGCAACCGGAAGTGTTACAAATTGTTGAACAGGTGTTCGAGCTTAGAACATGACTTACCAATCTGAATAATGACTGTTTTTGAATGGTTTAAGGTCGATTTAAGGGTATTACAGCGATCGACCAAACGCTCGCAAAGCAACCCAAGCTGGTTTAATTCACAAGATGTGATAATATAATTAGGAACAGAGAAAAAGTCGCAAATTGAGTTGAATTACGCTTGAGTTTGAATTCGGGTTTTTTTGCTGAGCTTTTTGTTGTCAAGTCTAAATTAAACCATTATAATAATAGAGTTCACAATGACAGCGAACAACAATGTATATCTCGGATCGCACAAGCAACCAACGCATTGAATGCTCAGATCTAAAGATACGACACAACAGATTCGAGCGTACTCGCATGTAAACTTCTGAATAATCGCATGCGATTTTGCTCTTATTTCACAGCTGTGACGTCATTAGGCAAAAACAAAAATAGGCAGAGGTCGGTCATACATACATACATACGTAAAACCACGCACAGGTATATAATGAGAATATGCACATATTTAAATGCATATGTAATTAAAACAACGAAAATTAAACTTCACTTGTAATTACTGCCCTTTTAGCCATGGTTACTAGTATATTCCACAGCTTTCGAGTTGTTTGGATTTACCCAACTTCTATGCAAGTCCCACCTTTATACACAAGTACGTACACATGTCTGCTGAATATTGCAAATATTTAAAGAACTGACAAAATACCCAAGATTGACTCTTTATACAGAGTATTTATACAGATTGTCTTAAATTTGACGATATATTAATTTACCGCTTTATTGTGTATTAATCTCAACTATTTTAAGATAATAACAATTAAGTAAAGCTGAGAAGAGATTCCAAGAAACAGATGTTGATGCCACTGCCCTGACGATGACGTAGTCTTGCTATAATCGGAGACCAGAGCAAGTGCACGTTATGAATTAACATAAATACAGACATACATATGTACATGTATATATATATACACATAGGTGTGTTAATGTTGTCATTCAGCAGCATATGTATTTTTAGCTACAAATACAGCAATTTTAACACTTGAAATTATGCACATACGTTTTGTTTTCATTTATTTTGGAATGATTTTCACCTTTGACAGCTTTCATATGAATATATTTGGGTTTCTTTCACACATACACATTCCTTATCTACTATATACGCAAATAATTTAAACATGTCGGTTGTTTTCACTTTCATTATGAGACAGAAACGAGCCCTAAATATAAAGAAATTACTTTTTTCTTAATACAGCTGATGAAATAAATGTGTATGTACTGCGTATATTTATATGCATGTTGGTTGTGGTCACTTATATACAAGCATATACTACCGTATATACACACATTATTTATGCTTATTTAAACACAAACACACAAGAGCTTGACTTCGAAACTAATTGCGCTTTATTTAACAATAATTTATTACCTTTTTTAAAGCACAAAGTTTGTAGTTAATTACCTTCAAAATGTTAAACTGAGCAAAAACTTTCGCACAACAACAACAAAGGCGACACGCTAACTGGTTGCGACTAGAGTTGTGTCGTTTCGTTCTGAAAAAGTTCAAATGAACGGGTCATTAAGATGAACGAATGAGCTTCAGTCAATCATGAACTAAATCGTTAATTTCGCAGTTGGTCAGTCATATTTTGACCAAAATTCTAAATTTACTTATGGTAATACAATTAGAATTTTATGATAGGATTCAATTTCTTTTTTATTTACTTGTAATAATGTTTCAATTTCATATATTTTTAAGTTTTGAACAATGTGTAAGGTTACGACTAAAAATGAACGATTGAGCTTGCTCAGCAAATTGAACCAAAAAGGCCAACTCTAGTATCGATATTATCGATAATCATCACTGACATGGATGATGCTATCGATACAAATTTGTGACTATGACAACCCTGTGCATGTTTATATTTTTACATTTTGTGTTCAAATTGGAGTAAATCTTGGTCAAGTCAATGTCAGGAAAATACACACCCGATGTAGCCGAGTTGCTTCCTGAACGCCAATACCCCTGTGAACATTGTAATGATGTCTTTGGCAATCAGAGTCACTATCAACTGCATCTACGACGACGTCATAAGCTGAATGCTACAAGCAACCAGACGGACGTTACCAGCTATCATTGTCCCGTGGATAAATGTGTGTATCATGTTGATCGGCAAGGCGGTCGAGGGTTTGCGAACCTTAGGTTTCTGCGGCAACACTACCAAAAGACCCACATGGCCAAGGAGTACACGTGCAGTGTATGTAACGAAAGATTCCTGCTCGAACGTCATCTAAAGAAGCATCAGTGCTGTTCGGCTTACCCATGTCCCGAATGTGGGCTCACCTATACGAGCAAGGCGAGTCTGCAAACCCACATGCGGCGAAAGAACCACTTGGACTCCACGGTGCCACCTGCCTCAGCAAAAGTTCCGATGCCTTCCTTACGGACGTGGAAAAAGTTGCAGGAAAACTCGGACAACACAATAAATGTGATGAGCCCGCCTATTGCAGATAGCGGAGAAAGCGCCCAATCAATGCAACCAATATTTTATTGCCTGCCAATTATTGAGATTCCATATGCCTTGCAATTGCCACCGCAGACTGAGAATGTCGTTGGTTTGCAGGCTGACATTAATACCCATGTGAAAATGGACCAGGAGCCTGTTGGCCATGATAACGAGCTGCCCATTCCCAGTTTTACGGATGAGGAAGTTGAACGATTGTTACACGACATGGAAACACAAACGGACGATGTCGACCTGGATACACTCGACATGAACAATGAGGTGCTGGCGCCTCTGCTTCGCAACATTCAAACCCAAACTCTGGACAATAGACAGCACCAAAGTACGATGACGGAATTGGATCTCAATTCGGAGACGGAGGCAAACGAGGCCACAAACGATTTTGTTGCATACCAGGAGCAACCTGAACCGATGTTTGGTCTACAAACTTCGTCGCACATGCACACTCAGACCTGTGATGAGCTATTCGAGGAGCTTGGCTTGTCGCATATACAAACACAAACGCATTGTCCCGACGGTCTCTACAACACTCAGCACACGCAGACTTGCGATGAGATGCTTGACGAGTTCTTGGAGAACTTTCAATCGACTTGCACGCAAACCAGGTGGTTAGATTGGCAAGAAACAGAGGATCCTAGTAATTAAAATGTATTACTAAAAATGCTTGATTTGTTTGATTAATTTATGGAATACTTCAGACTTGATTCACATTTAAGTATATACAAAATCACATTGTTATTGTCATGTTGATTTAATCTTATCCTTGTCGCTGCTAGTCCTGCTCCTGCTCAGCAGCAGCTCGGAGCATTGAAAGAAGCAATAGCTGCAAAAACATAGGGCCAGATAGTTGCCCAGTCCACTCAAGTAGGCGCCTCGCATCAGAAAGTCACCGATCTCCTTGCCGCCAATAAAGTAAACATTGGAGAACGCGGCGGGTATGAAGAGCTGTGTGGCCAGCAGGGCATGCAAACGTTGTGCTCCAGCGGAGCCAAAGAGCTGTAGTGACCACTGCTTATAGGCGGGCATGGAGACGAGGGCTCTGTAGATCTTCTCAGCTGCCAAGCACAGAAAGTTAAGTACGCTCCAGATAAGTACGTAAGTATAACAACCATGCCAGATAAACACAAAGGCAAAGGTTAACGCCGTGGCGCAGAACTTGGCCATAATGGATGACTGTTTGCCGCAGAGCTCAGCGTATATGTGCTTGAAGAGAAACTCGTAGAGACCCTCGTCAAAGTACTTCCACATGTCCGAGTAGAAGTGGATGCGGCCGATGCAGCGTGGACGCCTTGGTGCCGCAATCTCATCATGTTCGGCAAATGCGATTCCCAGTCCATACGTGACAACGTAATACACGAAAAAGAACTGTCCCATAAAGTAACCAGCTGCGTGCTGCCAGAAAACCGAATCCATCATGGCCACAACACTCACATCCCGTGCCATGTAATGAATGTAGAAGTAGTGCAGTGCCCACTGCATCATTAGCCACCAGAAGCCCACACGCAACAGGGCCACAAGGAACCTCTTCCACTCCTGGAGAGAATTGCATGTCTGTCCTGTGTCCTCTGACTGCTGCACAAAACGCTCGTAGCTGATAAACGGTCCATATGTGAGGCAGGGAAAATACATGGCGTATCCCAAATATTCAGCAAAACTGGCATTGCCCTCACTCTTCAAGGAGTAGCTGCAGCCCCGCAATAAACTCCACGAGAGCGTTACGATCAGCATAACGTACTCTGCATAGCCGACTTGGTCCAGCCACCATTCGCTGTTCTTGGCAACGTTGATAGCCACAATCCAAAAGCCCGACAGCAGCCAGGTCAGTCGCTTGGAGCGTCGCTGCGCCGTTAGATAATAACTAACGATCAGAGCCGAGAACATTGCCAACGATGTCCAATGCAGATTAAGTCCAAGCGCCAATGCGCTGACTGCCACGTATCCATGGCGCAGCAGGCGGGGCCACTTCCAACGCGAGACGCCGCTGACGAGCGCATGCAACAGGTAATACGGCCAATACGTTCCAATAAAATCAGCGAAATTCTCCAACTCATCGTTGCTGTCATCACGCAATCGCACCTCGTTCCCCCGCTGCAGTAGTCGCCATCCCTCGGCGAATTGGAACTGAGACGAGTTTAAGACGCGATCCCGTAGAGCGTAGATTTTATACAGTCCAATAACAATATACACTATATAAACAACAAAGTATATAACTATTTCGAACCTGCTTAATAATGTGCTGGCCAGTGTTGCCATTTTGGGTGCTTCCCAAAACAGACAAAGGGTGGCGCCACAGTTTTTTCAAAAGAATATTGCCAGCAGTGATGCCAACTTGGCCTTTTTTCGGATAGATTTGACTGGTTTTTAAATACTTCAGCCAGGAAAAATCTCAAACATCTATCAAAAAAACTGGGTTTTTTTTAAGATTCAATTAAATTGAATTCAAAATGGATTATATACTGCCAATTTTGGAACTTTTTGAAAATGGAAACGATATATAGGCAAAAACAGTTTCCCAGTACGCCAAAATTCAACTCTTAAGTTAAAAATAAGTCAAAATTTTAGTCCGAAGCAAACAAATATCGAGACTTTGCAGACAATAAGCCTTTTTCAGAAATTGTCACTTTCGCTCTGACTCTTCTATCGTTGCCATGGTCGAATGCAGAAGTAGAGGGGTTTTTTTTAGCCAAGTTAGTTTGGTAAAAAATAAATTGAGGAACCGTCTAGAAATAGACACGTTAAATACTATTTTGACAATTTGGTAAATGTTTATATTATAAAATGTTTCAATTATATGCATATGTATATTTTATCTTCTGCATATACGGTTGGCGTCCGAATAAATTGCCTGGCAAATACCTAAAGATGATAGGCACCATGGGCAAAGTTCAATGACAAAGAAAATGCCGAAAAAATCATTGAAGATGCTTTAAAACTTTTAAATTTAAAAAAAAGGAGTAAACAAAACTTGGCCAGTTTTTCTGTCCTTTTTTTTTTAGTTATTCAGTTTTTTTCTGTTTTCTTTGACCGTTTTGTCACTGGTTGCCAGGGCTGCTGTACGCTTGTTATAAATTACATATATCGCTAAATTACATTTTCGTTTAAATTTCAAATATAATTAATGCCAGTTTTTTATTTAGATTTAAATGTTCGGTTTTTGGCTTTCAAGACATTAACTCTAGCTTGAAATGAGCTACATATGTATGTTTTAGGCAAGGACATGTACTATTTACAAAGTTTTGTTTCACAAGTGAACCGAAACAATCGAATTGTAATTGAAACTTAATTCTAAATGATTCCTACAAGGATTACAACAATGCATATGTAAACTATGTGTAAATGTACATCTATATATGTACGAATGTATGAATATCTAGTTGAGAGCGTCCTCCTCATCTTCCTCCTCCTGCTCCTCTTTTACTTTTCGCTCGGCCTCTGTGACCCGACGCTGCAAGTGTCGCCAGAGTGTGCTCTTGGGTATTTCGAAGAGATTCGCTGCATAATTCTGGGACATGCCTCCATTAACACAGGCATGCACCGCCTTGGCTAGCTTGTCCCGCAGCTCGTCCTTCGGTGTGCTGTCACGTCGCCGGCAAGCAACGAATTCTGGTAAACGACCCTGGGCCGCCAACCGCACCTTGTGTCGGTGTAGCGTCGACATGGGTATACTCAGATCCTGGCTAATGCTTTTCAGCGAATCGCCGTTTTTAAGACGCTCATACGCCTCCGAGAGTGAGGGCTTTTCACGTTTTATTCTCATGTACGCCGGGTTCGAGCGCACACGTCGCCACAGTACGGTTTTCGATATGTCAAAGCGATCAGCAGCTTTTTGAAGACTGAGACCCTCGTGAAGCACGGCATCTGCTGCCAGTTCCAGGGCATCATTGATGTCGTCCTTGATCTCCTTTTTGAGTGCCGCATATTGTTGATGCTGTTTGGTCATGGTTTTCTTTGAAGCCTTCGAGGTCGTTGAACGCGGCTGTGCCTTTGTTTTTAAGATTTTCATGTCTAGCTGCGATTTGCGAGGTTTGACATCGAGTAATTCCTCTTCTTCTTCCTCCTCTCCAGCATCATCCTCGTGCATTACATCTTCAGTCATATCAGCATCCGCATCCGCACTCATCTCAATTAGTGGTCCAGCTGATGGAACATAGTCCTCTTCGATTAAGTGTGACTCGGATTCCTCGTGATCGTCAATAACATCGGCTTCCGCATCATCCACTGCCAATTCACCACTGGTCACCTGGTCTACCACAGCTGAGCCGACTGCACCGCCTAGTTTTGCCACTGAGGATGCGGATTGTGTTATGGTAAATGTTCCCGTGTTCTCCGTCAATATATACTGATTGCCACTCGATGTGCCACCCATATGTTCAATGGAATATGTTATTTTTGGCTGATCAGTGTATACATCGAGAAATTCCAAGGTTCTTCCGTCCTGCTGTTGGCTCTGTTGCGGGTCAGTGAGTACAGAATTGCCGACTTCTAGTTTGCCAACGACCACGTTGGCATCCTCTTCCTCCTCCTCTTCCATAAGTGCTGTATTCGCAATGTGCAATCCACTAATAGACTTGGCTGCCTCAACGGCCATTGCTCCGCTGACAACATTTGAGGTGGTCATCGCTGTGGGATTCGTTTCAAAGCTGATGGCAGATTTGATGCCTAATAAGTTGATCGCTTCCAGAAACTCGGTGAGCAGGGCAGATGATAGGCTGGTCTCTCCCATGTAAATGAACGATAACATGCTCTCCAGCAGCTCGCCTCGAATGTCGGGCAGAATAACTGTTGCCTCCTGGCCCACAGGTAAATCCACCAGCAAATTGCGCATCAGATCGCTGCACGTGCTGAGAACGAAGAGATGAGCCCGCACACTGATACCATCTTTGGCCACTAGCAATACCTCGCAGCTTTCGTTGCTGCTTTGCTGGCCCAGAAGAACGCGCTGGATATCCATAATTGTGGACGAGTGACCCATCCATTTTAGGTGATTCTGAGGAAAGATTAGAAGATCCCAATTATAAGTAACTCTCACGACCCCAAATCGGTGTTTGTTTTTTGGCGCTTGTTCCAAAATCCATTACCATTTTCGTTTGTTGTGTTTTATTTTCCAAAAATCGGATTCTATTCTATTCCAGAGCACAAAGCGAAACGCGACGAAAATGGAGAACGGTAGGGTTGCCAATTGCGTTAAAATATTAATGTTGCCGCTGGCTTAATTGCATTAAATGTACTGTCCAAATTAAAAAAAGTGAGTGTAATAAATGTGATTGCTACGATAATAATTATGCGTTATCAAAATTGACTATGTTAAATAAATCATATGTTTAGAAAAATACTTCAAAGTTGATGGTAGCTCTGCGTTTGACGGCTCAATAATGGAATCGGGAACGGCACAAGTTCATTTTGCTTAATTCATTTTGTATATACTGCGTAATATACATTTTAAGACAATTTATATGGAAATAAGTTAATTTTAACAAATATTATATGAACGGATTTGATCAATATGTATTATTATTATTTACATTTATTAATGAGAGTCTGCGATTTTAATGCAACGATCTAGTTCACTTAATAAAAATTCGGTTTCCAACACTGGCACCTTGACGTTTTGTTATTACATAAAATTATTGTGCAGATTATTGAATTTGCACTTAAATATTTAGTTTAATCGAGCGTATGGCAGCATTAATTAGGAATCTGAGTGCCAGAATTGCTACGGCCGCATTGTCGGCCAGGCATGGTAACTACTCAACGTTCTGTATACTCAAACTAGGACACTAACTCAACTTATTCTTTACTTAGTGGTACCCGCTGGAACAGCTGCTCTGCGTTTGGCCAGCACGGCGCCCGTTGATGCCAAGGCACCAGAGAAACGTAAGTAATGCGAGTTGGTTGTTGATTTTTTAATTAAGCAGTGATTTTTTTGCTTGGCAGCTACTGTACGCAAGCCAGACGCTGCAGCTCGCACCAGTCTATCCGATTTTGGTCGCTATGTTGCCGAGTGCATGCCCAAGTACGTGCAAAAGGTTCAATTGACCTCTGGCGATGAGCTGGAAGTGCTCATTGCTCCAGAGGGTGTTGTGCCCGTGCTGCAGTTCCTTAAGGATCATCATCAGGGACAGTTTACCAATTTGATAGATATAGCCGGCATGGATGTGCCCTGCCGCAAATATCGCTTTGAGGTTATCTATAACTTGTTGTCGTTGCGTTTCAACGCCCGCATTCGCGTCAAGACTTACACGGATGAGCTGACACCTCTGGATTCGGCTTGTGAAGTTCATAAGGCGGCCAACTGGTACGAGCGTGAGATTTGGGACATGTATGGTGTCTTCTTTGCCAATCATCCCGATCTGCGCCGTATCCTGACCGATTACGGATTCGAGGGACATCCACAACGTCGCGACTTCCCATTGTCCGGTTATGTTGAGCTGCGTTATGATGATGAGAAAAAGCGCGTTGTCTGCGAGCCTTTGGAGTTGGCACAGGAGTTCCGCAAATTCGATTTGTCGGCACCGTGGGAACAGTTCCCCAATTTCCGTAACGCTAATCCTCCAACAGAAGCTATTGAGGCTCCCGCAACTAAGAAGTAAATGTTCGTCGACAAATGTTGCGGTTTATGAAGTGGTAATTAGATAAAAAGAATCAATAAAAACGATATGTACAAGTTGTAAAATTAAAAACAGTGATTTATTGATAATCAACGACACGCAACACAAAGTTGAAACGTTCAATTAGTCGTCGAGTCTTGAGTTCCAATAAGAAAATAGACAAAGTCAAGTTCTATAAAATATGCATATGCGATTTGAAAATGATCGCCAATTAAGTTTCTTTTTAGTTTTCAACATGAGTGTGCTTTTTTTTTAATTTCTTAAGTATCTCACGAGCTGCATACAAATTTGATTCATTAAACGACAACACATATTGTTCAGTTTGGACCGGGGACCGTCTAAAATAAAACTTGTTATTTATTATTTATTTTAAATTATGGATAACACATGTTTTAGATTTTTGAATAAAACTTTCGAAATAAGTTATTTTGAATTTTTGAATAAAAATAACCGGATATGACTTATTTTATAATCAAATTAAGCATTGGTTCCATATCTGTTATTTTCGATCCCTGGTTTAGACAAGAAATAATTTTGATAGTTATTATGAACTCGCATGAATATGCTTTCTAAAACTAAAGTCAATAAAATTTTGCTATTTTCCTGTTTCACTTGGCATTATCATTTCAATATCATTTTCATTTTGTACTCTTGCCCTACACAAAAATGAATCCAAGCAGTAACTAGTTTGACTTTTTTCAAAAAACAGATTTTCCAAATTTTATTGAACTATTCGTTTCGCATTTTACAAATTACTCGTACTTATCAACATTCACATTCATCCATGCATATTTATATGTATATATGGGTTGTCTCAATGCACATACAAAACATATATCAACACAAAAGTTAGTTTACCACCTGATTATCCTATTCAAAAAATCGTGCGCCTGCGCAGCGGGGCCTTCAATTCAAGTTGTTCTTTTCATTTTTCGTTTTTTTGGCGGGAAGTTAAGTTACTTAAGTATGTGTCTATAGGTGTGTGTATGTATGTATACCATAGAAGTTGAATTCTTTGAATACCTAACTGTTAATTCGAGCTTCATAGTTTCACCGCACAGCTGACGCTTTTTTCTAAATTTTTTTTTTTTTTGTATTTTTTTCTTTCATTTTGTACAGGAATATACAAATATATGTACATACATTCGTACGTAACGATAAATTTATAGATAGCTCGGCTGTGATTAGTTTAAAAATGTGTTCCCACCTGCATACACGCACACACACAATCATATGTACGTGTGAAAGTATGTGTGTACACATGCATGCATGTATGTGCGTACTTTACAACACTGCGTCCAAATTGGCGCAGGTACAAAACAAATTTTGCCGCACTTGAAAGCGCGTGAACAGTCCTTGTACTGGGTACAGATACTTTTCGTACTTAGTCCAGTACAGTGGGCCTGTGACAATTAAAAATTTCGATGCAGGATGAAAAATGTGCTGCTGCCGATGACGTTAATCGCACCCAGCAGCACACCTGTCCTGGCGACAAACAACAAATTCGACAAACGCCCATTGAGGAATGGTTCGTCCTGCCACAAATACAAATGTGTAAGCCAATAATGCACTCGAGTCCACGGTGCGGCTTATATCGATTCGGTTTTAGTATAAACCCGACCAGCACCAGCACCAGCCGCTGATACGTAGGAGGTTCCCTTGCTGGTGCCGCTACTGCTGCTGCTGCTGGTGCCGCCGGCGTTGACCTGATTCTCGCTGCTTCCAGCAGCGGCTGCCTCGTTATTGAGCCGCTCGTGATACTCCTGGAAACAGGGCACGATGCATAAATTCGTTTGACACTCGGGACAGTGGTATTTCGTTTTGCGACGCAAAATGCGACCATGTCCATCGATGGTATTCCAGCAGAAGTTGCAACCAAGCGCTGGACCAGGACGAATGACTGGGCAATGACTAGAACGTGGATTCTCCAAGGTAATGATTTCCCGCTGGGTCTAAAAAGATGCAATAAACAAGTTCACAATAAGTATGAAAAACAGAAGCATAAATTAAGATATTCAACTTACAAAAATAAACATTAAGAATAAAAAAATTGGGAAATTTCAATAAGGAAAACGCGTTAATAAAACAAAGATTAGAATAATTTATGCTAGAAAAAGTAGCTTTGATTTTTATGGGTTTGTTTGAATTTTCTATCCTCAGGGAAATAAGTATATGCCGATGAAGTCATTCAAAAAAAAAATATACTTTTAACAAAAAAGATTTGATGCAGATTTCTTAAAATAATCTAATTTCTTAAATTCCGTTTGAATGATACAAAAATTTCTTTAACCCATTAAGTACCTAAGGAAAGTTTAGAATTTTTGTGTTTTTTTTTTCATCTTTTTTCCTCGGTCTCGGAACAAAAAAATTATTAATGGTAAAAAAAATTCTTTAAACAATTCTAAGAGTGACTGCAAAAAATAAATTCTTAAAAAATCTCTCCGCTAGTTTTTGTATGAAAAGGAGGAAAAAGGGGCTAAAATAGTAATTTTTAGCAATTTATTTTTTCCTTATTTGCATTCCCAAGTTACATGCTTCCTAGTTTTGTTTTCCTAATTTTGGTTTCCGAATTTTGTTATTCTTAGTGTTATTTGTCGAAATTCGTATAGGGATGCGATCTTGACAAGAAGAGATGGGTCAATACCTGTGGAGAAGACACCGATCGCTGCAGTTCCTCGTTCTTCACGCGCAGCGTGGGCAAATGCTCAAATGAACTGCTCGTCGTCTGCTGGCCAGGATGCAAGTGACTGTGGCTGTGGCTGTGACTGCTGCTGCCGGTTGACTTGGAGCTGCGCAACTTGTTGCCACCTCCATTGGCAGCCTCGACCTTGACCCCGCCTCGGCACTGCTCGATGACGTTCGTCAGTGGCGAGTGCGGCGAGCGTCGTTCCGGAATGGGAGTCGGCTCCGTGCTGCCTCCGTATGTGGGCGAAAACGGCTGGCGACTGCTGCTGCTACTGTTGAGTCCGGCCGTCGGTGATGTTACAACCGATACTGGCGTGCCACTCGAGTTTGTGGGCGTGGCTGCGGTCTCACTCGTCGAGGCTGTGCACGTCACGACACGGGCTGGGACCAGGTACTGCGAAGAGCCCGCTGGCGGCGGCGATCCAGAGGCATAAATTGACTCGGGCAACGAGATGTGATGGGGATGATGCAGTGCCGCAGGCGGCACATACCCAGCATTAGTTCCGGACAACGGATGCGAGTATTGACGATGAAATGGGGCGAAAGGATTGCTGCCCGTAATACCACTGGAGCTGGTACCATGCAACGAATGCTGACGCGGCAGCAGCGGATCCGAATGCTGCTTGACCAGATATGGTGTGTTGCTCGGAACGTTGAGCAGATGCGGGCTACCAGGTGCCAGGTTGGGAGCGGGCTCAGATGCATGCCGCTCAATGCGAGGCGGTACGGTCAACAGATGTTGATGATGGGCCTGATGATGATGATGATGTGTCGAGTAATCCCTGGCCGTGGCCGTAGTCGTGCCCGCCGCATTGAACGGATCAAAGTCCAGCGTCGTGGCTGCCGTATCCGGCGATATCTGATTAGTCGATGACATACTGTCGCTATCCCGTTTGACACGCGGTTGTCGCGTCAACACACGATTCCTCTTCGATCCCATCACGGCCGTCGACTGTGACGTCTGCAGATCTGTGACCGCCTCCGTCTCACTCAGCGTCCGCTCGAAGCTGCCACTTCCGCTGCTGCTGCTGTGGGTATGGCTAACGGCCAGCATTGGATGCGGTTGACTGACATGCGCTGGGCTGGGCTCTGCAAGAATATGATATACTATATTTAACTCGGGAATCATGAGCTTTTTTATACATTCTAAAATAGACTATTAAATAGTGATGCAATTCCAAACAGTGAACCGAGTTTAATATCGAAATGTAAAAATTGAAAAAAAAAAACAAATTTAAAAGAAAACTTACAACGGTGTCCAAAAGTATTTTGGCACCCTTTAAAGTTACTTCTATCCAAATTTTGAACTTACTTCATGTAATTTTTGGTATCAATTTAAAGGTCTTTTGAATTCCTTTTGAACTATGGAATACTTTCCTTAACCCATTAGGAAATTTTCGAATATTTGTAAACGTCTACTTTTTAAACTTTTTTCCTCGATTTTAAAACAAAATTATTTTGATGCAGAAACTTTCTTTAAACAATTTAATTGGTAACTGCAAAAAACTTTTTTAAAATACATCTTATTTTTTATAGTTTTTTGAAAATGGCGAAAAAGGCACTTTTTCCTCATTTTCATGCAATAAGTGACTTTTTCGCCGTTTTCAAAAAATTATAAAAAATACTAGCGAAGAGATATTTGAAAAATTTTTTTGCAGTTATTAATTAAATTGTTTAAAATAACTTTTTGCATCAAAACATTTTTTATTGAAAATCGAGGAAAAAAGTTTTAAAAGTTGACGATTACAAATATTTGAAAATTCCAATGGGTACCTAACGGGTTAAGGAAAGTATTGCATCGTTCGAAAGGAATTCAAAAGACCTTTCCAGGCTGCCAAAATACTTTTGGCCATTAATATTATTTCCAAAAAAACACGCGTATGCTTTGTCTTGTAAAATTGCTAGGTCAGAAAACAGACCAATTTTAAACATACAAAACTTTGCCAAATCTAAAAAGATTTTTAAGCGAAATGCCATTTTGATCAAATTTATGGCGTTATTCAAATATGTATTATTCATTTCGTTAAAATAACCTTTTTTCCGAAGATATCGATTTTTAAGCAACTTAACTTTTCCTTCCCTTAACTTTTTCAAAAATACAACATTTTAAATCTCAAGTTGTCATTATTAACTGAACTAAATTCTGAAAATTAACTACAATGAGCAACGTATTAATTAATTCTTTGTAAACAAACATGAAATGTAAAAAGCATGCAAATTTAAAAGAAAATGACGATAGATTAATGTAGATTTGCTGACGGTGGAAATTCCAACAAGTTTAAATTTTTAATAATGATAGAAATGTGTAAAAAAAAGTATATAAACTTTGTAGTGGATGAATGGCTTAAGTAAATATTATAAATGAGAACGTTTGTTTTTTTTTTTTAATTTTTATTCGTTTCTTGCACATCGAAGCCTAAAGTCTAAAAGGTTCGTTCGTTAGTTACATTATAATTATATCATACAATATTTGCGTTACTTTTTATACAGTCGTTTCATTTACTACCGCTGACTAATAGTACGTTAATTTTAATTTTAAATATTTAAATTTATAACTAGACACACACACACTCACAGGCACACGCAGACTCACACACACACATACACATTTACCAGAGTTATTGGTACTTTGTAATCGTAGGAAACAGAGTTAGTCATACTTATTGTTTATGCTATTTTTTCGCGTTGTTTTTGATGAGTTCGTAATTTGCATATATTGTTTGTAGAGCTTTGCATCTAGATGTAGGAATTTAAAATGCATTACCAAAGTTTTACGTTTTACAAATACAATTACAATGACTTCTAACAAATCACGCTTAGTTTTCTTTATCTTTTTATTTTTTTTGGTTTTGCCTTTCGACAATATATATAAAAAGTTCTCTAATTGTTGCACACATAATAATATATATATTATTATCTGTAAGTATATATATATGTATTTTATATATATTATAAAAACACACTATTCTTATTCGTTTCGTTTTCCATTTACTTTCTGCAGTCTCCATTTAGGATTTTGGGTGGTTACGAGTTATCTTCTTAGTTTTGTATATTGCGTATATGGCTTGCCCATTTAGTCCTATTTCTTTATATTTTCATTATCGAATGTTCAAATGCGTACGTACAATCAAATATGTACAAAGAATCGAATTACAAAATTATATTTAAATTAAATAATGCGTCCCTCCAAGATATGTCTAGTATGTGTGTTAAATTGCACTCAAAAAAGTTAGTATGACCAAAAAATATTTTGTAAATAAATTAAATTTCATTTTGCTAAGTATTGTTGTCGCCAGGTTGATCGATATGCACAAAGTTTTTGGCTTTGGCTCATTTCAAAAACAAAATCCATCCCAAAATCGAAAATATAATAAAATGAATGCATAAATTTACAAGTACTCACATATATAATTATAATTGGTACATACACATATATATATCATACATTATTGAGTTTGCTTATTTCAACTTTTAATAGTTTATTTTATACGGATTATAACACACTCCGTCTTAAGACTGATCTTTTTTGTCCCCCCCAACTAGATACAAACATTAATTTCAACTAAAACTGTTTTGGCGGCCCTTAACTGTACACAAAATGATATATAGATATATCTTCACAATTATCTGCAGTAGAATGTATACGTAAGGTTGAAGGTTGCTTTTGTAACACGAGTGCCGGGATATTATGGAAAAGTACATATACATACATAGGATAGTTGAAAATATAATTGGGCCGTTTTTAAGTATTTTATATTAAATTGTTTTATGTACATACTAGCTAAAGTAGATACACAGTAAATCATTTGCTTTTAGTTTAGTTTACTTTAGTTTTGTTTTTTTTTTTTAGTTTTTACGGTTAACACTAATAAAATTGTATAAATTTATGTACAAATACAAATTGTGGTTACATATACATGTACTACCGATTCCTTAGTTAACAATAGAAAAAATAATGTTCGGCTCGAAATGTAACATGTAACTTAAGGAATTAAGTTGTTTGAATTATTTATTACATGTGCTGCCGGCACATCTGCTTAACTTGAGAGATACTATATTTATATGCCAGTGGGTGGTTTTTTCATTCATTATACGATAGTCACACCCCCTATTCCGATTCCGTTCCGATCCGACCCGTTTCCGGTGGTAATGCTCTTCTTAATCTGTAGTTTACTAATAGCTGCCGATGCTCTAATACCTGTATCGAGAGAAGGGCTGCGCCTGGGGCTTAGGATTTGTCCAAGTATTGCAGGCCAGTGTTAACCAGCGGCGGAAGCGTACTGCCAACCAATGGCGGAGGCGGTGGGGCCGCCACAGTTACAAAATTATTAAAAAGAAAGGCGGTAGCCGCTGTGCTGTGCGCCGCACCCATTGTTGAGACCGAAACAGGTACGGCTGATATGCTCATTTGTTCTGGCTCGGCTGCAGCCATCACAGCGGCTGCCTGCAATAAGGTGGCTGGCCCCGGCCCGTGTGCAGGCTCAACACTGCCGCTGCCGCCTCCGCTGTTTAGCTGGTCCACCTGGTGTAGAGGCATTACACCTGCCGCAGCGGCGGCAGCAACAACACCCATGTGACTTGAAATCGTATTCTATATTGAGTTGAAGTTAATACTCTGTAGATTCATTGCAGCGGCCGGATTCACATTGATCGTTCCCGTTCCCGAAGCAGCAGCTGCTGCGCCGGCGCCCGTCGCATCGATATACCGCTGCCGGGACATTGTCGGTGAATCCATATAGCGTGTGTCAAACAGGCTCATCACACCGATCGGATGCGTATTCGTGCCACCACCGGCTGAGCTGGCCGCTGTTCCGCCCGAGTGGTGAGGCGTACACATCAGCGACGGCGTCGGTGTCTCCGTCTGTGGGGGTATTTGCATGTTGAGAGCGGCGGTTTGGGCCGCGGCAACGGCAGCGGTAAGATGATCATATGTTTCGTTGGTTGTATCATCGCCGGGATTCGTGGATGGTGTCGGTGACGGCGAAAGATTTGGTTCCTGCTTGACCACGCGCGCTTTAATGCTGGGTCGTGACACCGGGTAGCCCCGCTTCTTATACTCCAGCCAAAGTGTGCGATTGTTCACTCCATACAGGCGAGCTGCCTTGCAGAATCCAATACCACCGGTACGGACCGCCTCCAGGGCACGTATGAAATTCTCATCACCTTGCGGGTTGACTGATCGCTTCCGTTTAGGCACTTGACTACCACCGCCACCGCCGCCACTGCTGCTATTGCCACCACCACCGCCAGCAGCACTGCCCGCACTTCCTGCCGCACTGCTGCCTCCTCCGCCACCGCCACCGCCTCCACCCACACCCGAGTGCACTGGCGATTGTGTGGGCGTCGGACCCTGACTGTAAACGGACTGCACCATGTTCGACTCGTTGGGCGACGTGGGTGACAAGTTCTGTGCTGCTGTTGCATAGCCGCCCACAAGATTATTGACGGTTATAATTTGGGAGGAATACGCTTGACCGGCTGTGGCGCCCTGTTGTTGTTGCTGCTGCTGTTGCTGATAGTGCAGCTGTTGCAAGTGCTGCTGCTGCTGTGTTGCTTGCTGCTGGGCATCGTGCTGTTGCTGCTGCTGTTGCCGTTGATCGTTGGTGCCGGCGTTGCCGACGCCGGCAGTGTTATTCGCGCCGCTGTTTTGATTGCCACCGTTGCCACCGTTCCCAATCAAGTTGGACTGGCAGGCGGGCATCGAGAATCGCGAATAGTTTGAATCGACAACTGTCCATTGCAGACCTGGGAAGGGGAGAGAGAGAGAGAGAGAGAGAGACAGCGTAAGATTGGGTTTGTCTTTTGTACGAGGGGGACTTGAATTTTGAATTATAGTCTCTATAAATTTACTCTCAAATTTGCGGGTCGGGGCTCATCATTTGGCCAAGATCAATTTCTGAGATTGCAAATAGGGCAAACCAGGTTTATAGTATAGTAGATTTTTATTTTTTTACATAGTAGAATGGTATTGGTATCGGTATCGAGTAGTAGAAAGATTGCTAATGCTAAATCATTATCATTTGGAAACCGCTCTATACAAAATTATTCTCAATCATTAATAAAAAAAAACCAAATTGAATAAAATTGGCAAAAAAAAAAAAACTAAAGAGTTTAGTAATCAATTCGACAAAAAGATAAATCAAATCAGTAAAATACACTTGTTTAGTTTTGGACTCTGTGCTAGCTCTCTCCCATTCCCAAGTTCAGGTAGGATTTCATTTTTGAATAGAATACACAATAGTTAAACATATACATATGTACATACAAATGCATTAATTTCATTTCATTTCATTTCATATAATTATTTTATTTTTTTTTTATTGTTTTAATTAGGCGCACTTAGTCGGTAAACGGTAACGATATTCTTTATGCTTATGTTTCATATTTAGCTTTAGCATTCATTTCTCCAAGCGCTTTTGGATCATCATTTCAATTTTGTTGTTGTGTGCTGTGTGTGTGTGTTTCTATGGAATGCATGACTTATGATTGTGCGACAGAGCAGTAGCAATATTTGAGCAAATTAAGTTTTAGCAATGAAATAATGATAATGATATAAACAAATCAGCGACAATAAAAACAAAACGAAGGGCTCAACTCGATTTGAATCAATAATGACAACCTGATTCCAAAAACAATAGTTACAATCCCTGAATGAAGAATGATCTGGCGTATGATTTGATTTTGTATATTGAAAAGTGTTAGATTTGCATATTTTTTCCAAACTACATAAAAATAAATCGCACAGTATTTCACCAAAAAAATCTTGGTTTCTTTTTAAATATCAATATAAATAAATGGAAAAACTCACTATTCATTAAAATTTTGATTTTATTAAGCAGTTTTTTAATTAACTGGACTAAAATTTAGTTGTTAGATATTAATTTAATGCAAATGTGTGCGATTAATTTTTATTTTAAAAACTAAACTACGCAGCTGGTTGAAATATTTAATTGTTGACTTACCAGAGTGCGACGATTGTGAATTGGGGGCGTCGTGTTCCGATGGAGTTGTCGTGCCAGAAATGTCCAGGGGCATCGATTGATTCACACTGCCAATGTCCACCTCAGGCTTCTGCATGGTTGATGGCCAATAATATAAACGATGAAGAAATAATAAAAGTTCAGTAAAATGCGTAACAGTAGCTAGAGGATTAACGTGACCAATTTCATTACAATTTGCATATGTATGTGTCCGTGTGCGTCATCCAGATCCGAATCCTGTGGCTGTTGCTCCAGTTCCGTGCTCGTTGACTCCTTTATCAGCTTCGTGGCATGCATTGAATGTCCCGAAAGGCTACCCAACGCAGCGGCCGAGTTGCCACCCGCTCCTGCGCCAAAGGACATTTGGCTCATCTGTGCCAAGCTAAGTCCGGCAGCACTGCCAGCAGCACCAGCTGCATCCAGAGAGCTGTTATGCTGATCCTCAGAGTTATTGCGTTCCCCAGAGCCTGGATATAATAAAAAGCAATTTAAATACCTTGGTCTTTAACTCGTACTATTGGGTTGGCAATAAGTCGTCACGACTTCCTTGCCCATCCAATGTATTGTGGTGCTGTTCGAAAGATGCTTTACCCAAATCACACTCACCGTTATTCGAGGATTTACGCAAACGCTTGCGTCGCGTGGCCGGCGAGGTGCCAGCACTCAGGGGCGATGGCGTGCGTCTCAGTTGATGATGATGCGTCTGCGAGCTCTGAGCTTGGCTGCCTTGCTGTTGCTGCTGCTGTGCTTGGTGATGATGATGGTGATGATGATGCTGTTGCTGCTGTTGTTGTTGCTGCTGCTGTTGTTGTTGTTGCTGTTGTTGTTGCTGCTGCTGCTGTTGTTGCGCCTGTTGTTGCTGCAGTTGTTGCTGTAGCTGCTGCTGATGATGCTGCTGGAATTGCTGGGCCTCGCTGCTACTCCAAAGTGAATCGCCGGCACTGCTACTTGCACTGGCTGCTCCCAGACTGGAGGCAGCAGCGCTAGTGTTAGTGCCCGCGACATTGGCGCCAGCTTGGCCAAGCAGCTCGGTTGCTTCGCTGGATGACTTGCTGTCGGACTTGGTGAGGTTGGCCGGATCTGTGGGCATCTCGGCGAGACCCTTGATCTTGAGCATCTCAGCCGTTTTAAGTATGTGCGGCAGCTGCTCCTGAGATACATTCACCTCGCCGTAGTACATAAAGTCCACCATCGTTTTGAGATCATCGTACTGCACGTCCTTCAGTATGACAATCGGATGCTGGCATGGATTTGTCGTAAACAGCGCCTGTTAAATTTATTTATTTATCATTATTATCATTTAGTTATTCAGTTTTTTGTTTGTCACACTCACCTGAAAGTACGAGCTGCACGCGGAGAGCACGATTTTGTGGGCCTGCAGTTGACGGCCCTCCGCGGCAAGCGTGACGTCCACCAACGTCCCATTGTGCAACAGCGAGGAGCAGACGGATATGAAATTTGGCTGGTGGTTGTTCCAGCGCAGACAGAATTGCTGCACAGACATTGTTGGCGTCGGCGTCTACGCAAACAACAACAAAGACCGATGTCGTTGCCGCTGCCGCGTACTTTGGCTCGCGGCAGCAACAACAATGCGTCGAAATACCAACGAGATACCAACAATAATAGCGTAGCAAAGCAACAACAATTTCAATTTCAAAGCGAAATGACGAAAACACGCTGATAACACTTTTTTTTTATCGCCTATTGATTTTTGTTTTTTCCCTTTTTGTTCTGTTCCGCTGTTGGTGTTGTTTCTTGCTTTAATTAAAAATTACGTACAATATTATTTTTGGGGGGCGCCTTCAAGTGATGTTGTTGTTGTTGTTCTTCACGTCGTTGTCTTCTTGTACGTGTGTTGCTAATGCATATATACATACATATGTATGTATGTATGGATGAATTTTTGCGTTTGGCGGCGGTTTCTATGCCGCGCAGTTATACATATACACAGATGCACGCATCTTATGTACTTCTGAAATGAGAATATCAACAATTTAGCAGTTTGTACATATGAATATTAGCATATTTATTTGATAAGAACAATATTATATTTAATTTGTTTGGCTTGACTTTTTCTTCCAAGTTTCGTATCAATCTCTTTTGCCTATGCGCGCACTCTTTCGCTCTTTCTTTCTGTATCACAGGCTGCGCCGCGGCGCGCTCGCTCAGTCTGCTTACAGCAACAACAACAGTAGTAGAAACAACAAAATACGCATATACATGTGTATGTAATTATACAGTCGCGAATAGCACTCACACATACACGTAAACAAACCAACCGATTCTATATACACTTAAATAGATGCTCGAAAAATTAACGGAGTCTGTGTACTGTTTTTTGCTTTGGATTTTATTTTTAATAAAAACGTAACGAAATCTAATACATAGGCATGAATGTCTGATGTGCGCTAGCGAGACCTTGAATTTTCTTTGATTGTTATGACGTAATTAGCGCGTCTGACCCTCTGCCTTTCTGCCACAGGCACGACCACGACCGACGTCGTGCTAATCGCTACTTCGTTTATTCATCGTATTGACATTTTCAGCAGCCTTTATTTAGATAAATGTACGTGTGTGTGTATATGCACACATGCATATTTACATATGTCGCGCGTTTTTCTTATAAATGTTTTTCCGCTAGCATTATTGTAAGCGTTGCGAGTGCTATTGCTCATTACATTATTGCAATTAACAATGTTTGATGCTTTCGTGAGTTGTGGGGGAGGGATTCCATTATTTTGCACAAAAGAAAACACGGCGAGAAGTAGAAAGTCCGAAAACAAAATGGCGCGCTTGTAAGAAAATTGTTGGTTTGCAAAAACATTTAAGTCCTAGTTAAACACATCATATTTCATACAATACTGCTGCATTACACATTTTGACTTTTATATTTCCACTTTGTGCATTATATTGCTTTATTATTTTCGCACAAAATTAATAATTATGGAATTCTTACGTTTTTTCTTTCTTTCTTCTTTTTCTTCTTTTTTTTATTGCGATTGTGTCGTTTCGTTCAGAACAAGTTCAGTTAAACTGAGCATTGAAAGAACTATTGAGTTGGTACAGTGTTTGTGAACAAGACTAATTCAATAGTTCAATCTGAGTCGTATGCAGTTGCTTGAGTTCAAATGTAATATTCCTTCTACTATTTTCTCGCAAAGTATTTTATTAAAAATCAAAATAAATTTAAATATTTTTTTTTTTCAAAAAATGCATAATCTTTTTAGCATGAATATGTTACAACATTCCTCGCTTATAAACAAGCAGCGAGATTGCCACTTAGAGTTGAATTAAATCGTTTAGAATAAGTTCTATTGAACTACTTGCCAAAGTGAGCGAAGGAGCTACGTTCGTAATTGTAGGTCATTTAGTTCAGTTGTTCAGTTCTCTCGTTCGTTTGAGTGCGCTTTATTGTATAGTTGACGTCACAATCGACTTATAAAACCAAACCATAGGTGTCGTATTTATGCTTCGCAGAATAGACAAAAGAGGGTGCTGTGGTTTTGCTTACCAGCTGTTTGTTTTGTGACAATGAGAGAGAGAGAGAGAGAGAGATAGAGAGGGAGAGAGAGAGAAAGAGAGAGAGAAGAGAGAGAGAGAGAGAGAGAGAGAGAGAGAGAAAGTGATAGCGGCGCTGCTTATGAGCGCACGTCATGTGTTTTGAACGCCGATTTATTGCAATTAAATGTGGACACACTGTTCGAGCAGCTCAGCAAAATAAATAAAGTTAATAAATAAAAATAAATATGTACTTCAACCTAAAAACCTAATACAACAAAATACCTAACTCTGAATTCATGAAAAAATGAGCCAATTCGTAAAAAATAAGTGCCATTGCGCCAACAGGACAAACAGGACAGTAAAAGGATGATGTCCCGTCTAATTTAATCTAATCGAAGTTCAATTCTGTTGTAAATACTACTTGAATTTAATCTAATCGAAATTCATATTCTCTTGTAAATAATACTTATACTACTTATATACATTATGACCTGAACTGCGTTTGGATTAATCTATTCGAGATATATATGTGTCTATTTATAAAAATGAGAACTAAATAAGATAAAGTAATTCTAGAGCACTAAAATATAATGTCTATCACTCAAAAGCAAAAATAATTGATTTAAAATGTCATATTCTGAATGTCGGGCGAATGTGACAACCAGTGCTGCCAATTTTTTATCAAGAAAAAAACCTGTTTTTAACTGGAGAGAAGGAAAAAAAAAGCTGAAAATATTCAAATAAAAGCGCAAAAAAAAGCGGTTTTTTTATGGTCTTAATTTATGTGTTTTATTCATAAGATTTTCAGCAGGTCGTCTAATTCTTCGTGATCTATATTAGTTTTTTGTTGGAAGTCGCCCATTGCACTTTTTTGCGTTTTAGTTGCATTAGCACGCAAATCAGTTAGCTTTGCAGTAGATGCATAGACCCTTTTTTCGTCCGTTTCATCCCTGCGAAGCCATGCCTTAAATTCTTCGCTCTTTAGCCATTTATCCCAGCTCTTTTGTTCATATTCATTTGGCATAGCAAAATATGTGTAAATCACACATACGCACATTTTTTTAATAGTAAAGTTTGCCTTAAAGTAGTGGTGGTGGTATTAGCAAATATTGATAAAACATATGATTAAGTGGCCACTCTCACACACATTTGGTATATTTCCACCAAAACTCGTATATGTTTAGCGAGATAGAAAACTTTTTTTTTGTACAGATTTTTCAAAAATGGTATTTTTTTGGTACCAAATTTGTTTTTTTGCAAGTGACAACCGTACTGCTACATATTTTCATGAAATTGGTGGCAGCATTAAAATAAGCGAAAAAAAAGCCGAATGCATTTCTAAAAAAGCCAGAATTCCCGCTTCCCGCAATTCCCAAATTTTTCCCGCAATTGGTCTTCAAAAACAGCCAGATTTGACGGGAAAAAAGCTAAGTTGGCAGCACTGGTGACAACCATGGAAAAACGCAATCTGTAAAAATAAAAATTCTTAATAGAAAAATTGTCGCTGTGAACCTGTTTCATTACCTACATTACTCGAAATAAAATACGTTACGCAAAAAAAAATTAAAAAAAAGGTTGAAATAGAAAAATAATAAAAATATCTATTGCCGAAACCCGGGATTGAACCGGGGACCTTTAGATCTTCAGTCTAACGCTCTCCCAACTGAGCTATTTCGGCACTTGATTTGCAAGTTTTGTTAGTCGTATATATTATATTAGTGTTGCAACCAAGCCCGCAGGATTCTTTAATTTTTATTATTATTTATTATTGTTAGTCTTATCACGTAGAACAACAAAGCTTTACATTGAAGCATTGAATTATGTTTTTGCATTTGAGTATCTAGTCACAAATCAATGCCAATAGGCATTGTAATCATTTGTCTTGATAAAGAGGGATATTATTGTGTACGCATTTACCAAAGAGCTACGACCTTTGAAAAACTGAATAAATATGCATCTTTTTATGTGTAAAAGACAAAAGCAAAGTTCAGTGAAACTGAAACTGAACTACGTATTTTCCACTACCAAAAGTGTACTAATGCCGTGAGAAGCGTTGCCAAAACTCGGTCAGATTCATATTTGAGATGCGTAAATTAATAATGCCGCATCATAAAATCGAATATTATAATATGCATATTTAGACTGGCTTAGAGCCCTAGCGTCGTAGGTGTAGGTCACTGCTCCAACCGAGCTTAGTATATAAGCTTCGTATTTGTGTTTCGAAATCAGTATCAGCTGCAACGGCGACTTGAGAAATACATTCGATCAACTTGAGTTTACCAAATCCCATCAAAGATGTACAAGGCAGTAAGTGTTAAAATGATTAGATTATATTGAAATAAATAGCTATCTTTATCCTTTTTTGTAGAGCCTTATTTTTGCGGCAGTGTGTTTAGTAGCGTGCTGCAGTGCAGCTGACGAGTCAGATGCCGTTGTCACCAAGTACAGATCGGAAGTGAATGAGGATGGCAGTTACAACTACGATTACGCTACCTCAAACAACATTCAGGCACAGGAGTCTGGCGTTGGTGGCTCCTATGCTACCGGATCCTATGGCTACACAGCTCCCGATGGACAGCCCATAAATCTCGAATATACTGCTGATGAGAACGGTTACCAGCCCAGGGGCGACCATTTGCCCACTCCTCCGCCAATTCCCGATTACATTCTGAGGGCTTTGGAATATATTGATGCACATCCCTTCACAAGAATTCAGCTTAAGAAATGAGCCAACATCGTGTAGACAATTGTTGCATACTTGTTATTAGTTTAAGTTAGTAAATGTTGACTATTTTTTAAAAGTTGCTCTTGTTTCATTTTATTTTTACATTTCAGATAATCCTCCCCTTGAACATCTGTCCCTTTCTGTCTTTTTAGATCATTTAAGATCACCAGCTATCTCTCTTTACCTTTCAGGCAGTTCTAAGCAAAGCAGTTTAAGTGTAAAAAACGTTAGTCAACTATTCAGGCATGGTTTTGTTATTGTTGCCAATAAAAAATAACAATACACACGACGAGTGCAGTCTGCTTTGTTTAGAATTCTTTTGTTAGGCTGCTCAAATCAAAATTCAATGTCAAGTTGCCTCTGTTGGCCGACTGCATTATACAGACTTACCATAAGAAAGCAGTTTTATGCTTTATATATAATATCGTAAATCTTTCTTTACAAGTAAATGGACAAATATTTAAAAATCAAAAGACTGCCAAACATTGTTATATGTAAATATTCAAATACAAATTTATATTTGAATATTTGTGTAAAATTTCAAAACAGATTAATAAAGACATAAATAAATATTAAAGCTTTCTGACTTAATTTTGATGATAATGAATGAGTGTCTATGTTTATGTGTAGACATTGGACTATTGAACGGATGAAGTTTAACCTGCACTAGTTTTGATGCTAATGAAATACAAAAGCCATCGTTATACTCAGCGTGGTAAATATTTGCGTGTCACAGACAATTTCTGTCAAGTGTTGTTTGATTATAACGCAAATTGTTTGCCGTTACCTTCTATTTAGAAATTTTAAACTATTGAAAAACTCCCAAGTTAAGAGCAAGGATTGAATTGGGTGAAACATTTCCATTTCAACCTAAACACAATTTATTAAAAAGCCGTCACTTGTCTAAATTAAACTTTGTCAAACTGTTATTCTAGGTATTATATTTTTTTGTTTTATAAAGTTTTTGCACATTCAGTAAGTATATTAGCAGTTTCTTATTACATTATTTACAAGGATTAGTTATTTATTTTACCTTGCTCTCAAAAATCTATAAAGTTTATAAAAAATATGAATACATTTATCTCAGAGACGCTGCTCAAACCTACATTGATACATATGCATATATTAGATACCAACTAAAACAACCGTGTATTTATCAGATTGCTTAGTAATTATCTTATTAAAAGTGTTTTTAAGTTAAAGCATACTTTTAGGCTCTCTGAAAAAGATTAGTCAACACGATTTCTTTAAATTACATTTAGCAAATCTATTTGTAAAGAATATTAATAAATAAATAATAATCATAATTTTCTTTCAATGTCTTTAAAAGGCTTAGGCCCGTTTTTTCAATGTCTAAATAAGGTCTTCGATGACTATTGAAAAGAGAATTTGACGTTAAATGTATAGAAATTTATGTCAATTTATGACATTTGAAAAACTTCGTCTGCAAGCAGTTTGTATTGATCACAAACTGCTTGAAATGCGCTGCTCGCCTTCTCTGCAACTGTAAACTGCTTGCAAGTGGTGACCAAGGTCGTATTTATAATTTAAAGCCTTAACCGTTATTAATGTTGAACCTGGCTTGTATTTAAACAATTGCCGCTCATTAGAGGATTTATAATTAATTCTTTTAATGATTCCCCAGTATTTGTAATGATGCGTTGCAATCGTTTAAGATCATTTCATTTCAAAGTAACATTTCCCGCAGGAATCTTTAAATTGCAAAACATCTTCATTATATAAGTTGTATATACTTTACATCACGTTCGTTTATTTAAAAACATATTAACAAAGCTTTTAGAATTCTGTACTTTCAAATACGATTAGGCTTCAATCCTTAACCGAAGAAAGATTTTGGCTGGGCCTTGCGGAAGGATGGGGCACGATGTTGTTGTTGTTGCGGTTGACGGTATTGTTGTTGGGGCTCTTCGTATTGTGGGTGAGTGCGGATGTATTCCAGGGATTTCAGGATAGCTGCTGGAATTGGTGGTGGAGTGGGCAGATGGGCGCCTTGTGGCTGGTATCCATTCTCATCGGCAACGTAGGTCGTCTCGATGAGTTGACCTTCTGGCGAGTAGTACACGAATCTACCCTGGGCAGAGTGACCAGCGTGTCCGGACTCCTGGGCAGAGATGCCATTGGACGTCTCATAACTATACTGATAGGGACCATCTGGATGGATATCGGAGTCACTCCTGCCCGTTGCTAATGCATCGCCATTTAAGAGACCAGCGTAGGCGCAGGCAATCAGAGCTGAGCTAACAAGGATCTGCAAGATTCAAAATATAATTGAAAGTGCTGCTTGAATTGACATTTGGCAAATATACTTACAAAGCGGAACATTTTTTGGTTTTGTGTGGTGTTGTGACTTCAACTGATACACTAGAGGATGTGATGATATTGTTGCCGATTGCTAGCGAATTTATACTAAAAAATCGCCGTGTCATTTGATATTCTCAAAAACCTGATCGAGTTAATAAAGTTCAGGAAATTAATCTAAATAGCCATAACAATAAAAGCAGCAGCAGCTAATAGTCCACTTTGACCAAATCAAAACGGCGGAGAATCATCATCGTCATCATCATCCATTGTGAGTGGGTTTGCTCAGAGTCAGCCCAAAGAGCAAAGCTGAAAGCAAAAGTATCGCCCCATGCAAGCAGTGTCAATGTCGAGCCAGTCTCTATCTGTCTGGCCGGGTTAGTGCTAGGCACAGGGTGGGGTCAGGGGCGGGGAACAGGGCGGGCCAGGGGACGGACTCGGCACACCCAAAAACGAATTTGACTAAATTAATGTACATATGCACATGTCAATGAGTGTTTCTGTGTGTATCGCAATAAATATTTAGCATAATTTATGGTTTCACTAGTCTGGCTTCACTTTTCCATTTCGGTCTTTTTTTATGTCTCAGAAATGTTAATTCACTTTTGTACTAATGCCGGAGAGGCGCTAAATGTGTGCGCTTAACAAATTGGCCGATAACATTGAGTTAATTAAATAGTTCAAAATAAGATATCAAAACAGGATTTACTCGCTTCAATCTAGACAAATGGAAATCTATCTATGTATGTATTAATCATGTGCTATAATTTGTGCTGTCGTTAATTTAAAGAATTTGCTCATTTACAATTTAAAACATGTCTTTGACAATTTGTAGGCCAAATTTGGTAATTTAGATCATTTGCTTAGAAACAATTTGCAATATATTTATAAATAATAATTAAAATATGCAAATCGAAATTAATTGACTTTTGTTATAGTCATTCAATAATACTTACTTAAGCTAATAGCAGACGCACCGGTAACGAGAAAAGCACAACTTATGCAAATGATCCATAAGCTCGTAAACTTGTTTATGAATGATGGAGTGTGTCATGTTTTGACTGCGATTTTTAATATTCGGATTAGTGTGACACATATTTAAATATGTACAAATTTAAAGTAGTTTTTGGGGGCTGCTACAGTTCACACAGATTCTAATGATTAACTGAAAATTTATGCATCAAAATATCAATGGATAGTCATCATGCGTTGACTTGGAACTGGTTAAAATGGCAATATCGACTGCATTTCATTCAAGAAATATTTAGGAGGAAAGAGGCGAATTTGTGAATATAACTTATAAGTATAAGTAGAATATATTTTATGTATGTTAATGTGACAGCCAAATTAAATACAATTTATATGGGCAACGCTGTTTGTTCTCTTCTCACTTTGTATACAAAAATATAATAAAATTCCTTTTGAATATTTGAGAAAATTGAATGGTACACATGCGTAAACATGCTTTCGATCTTTGACATTTTAGATATGCTTTTGAAACTAGTTTGTCTTCCGGAACATACAAGCTGCAATAAACACTTACCTCATCTATTGTACTTTATGATGGTGCGATACATAAAGAAAACTATCTTCGCATACGCATGTCTAAATTGGCATGCTAATGAAGACAATTCAATGTTTGTCATCAAACTAAACATAATTTTATATTTTCGTCAAGCTCATCTAATTGAAATGTGGCTTTTTGCACAATCGAATGTAATCTTAGCACAAGTTTCCGAAATGTTTCCCAGAGAAAGCAGTGCAAAGTAGATACGAATAGCGCACTGCTTTCAATATGTATGTTGATCACTGCAAGCAGTGAGTATGTGACTGGTTGGAATACGAGGATGATCTAGTAGTTGCGTAAATTAATAAAAATTAACAATTATTGATGTACTTTTAATTGAATTATATTTAGTAAAAATATTTTTTAAAGAATATTTTTCCTACAATATTTAATTTGGCTTAGATTATCAATATGCAAATAATATCGCAGCTTAAACCAGAATCGTTGAGTTTTTCGGTATAAATTTCTGATTTTAAATTACCGTTGTATAAATTAAATCGGTATTAATTCCTGATTTTAAATTCACTTTGTAAAACTTCAATAAAGTAATACACAACAATTAAAGGAAGATGGTGTTTTATTTCCAAACAGCTCCAAAATCAGCTTGTATTAATGTCTAACATAAAATTGTAAAAATAACAACCAAAGCTTATTATGATTTGATGGCATTTAGAAGCGTCCATGGCTGTGACGCTCCTCCTGATGCGGATGTGTGCGAATGTATTCCAAGGACCTGAGGATAGCAGCTGGAATCGGTGGCGGCGTGGGCAGATGTGCACCCTGTGGATGGAAACCGTCGGCATCGGCGGTGTATGTCAGCTGAATCAACTGACCTTCCGGAGTGTAGTACGCCGACGAGCCGCTCGCATATTGGCCACCAACTCCTTGCTCCTGCTGAGCTATGCCATTCGAGGTCTGGTACTGATAGTTGTAGCTGCCATCCTCATTTACGTTGGACTTGAATTCACGTGTTTCGGCTTGTGCATCAAAGGCATCTGGTCTCGCCTGTGCGACGGCAAGCAGTGCTACGGTCAAAATGATCTACATATAGAGAGATAGTTTCATGTTAAAATTGAACCCCATGTTCATTGATTTCGTTGAAAACTCACGAATTTCATGGTGGGCTGTGGCGTGTTTACTTCTTGTCTCTTTGAAGTCGATACGAGAATGAATGCTGCCCAGATGAAGTGCCAGAGCATTTATAGCCAGCTTGCCAATTACCAACCAATATCTGATACAACAACGACAACTTTTATGGTTTTTAGCATTGAACCTGAACTGCCGCTAAAAGACGTCCATAGCGGCATCGTCATTGTCGCTCCATTCACATACATACATACATTTATCGTACATCGTATGTATGTAAATACAATCATCTGTATCTCTGCATATGACGTCGACCAGCTCTAAAAGCCCTCGTACAGTGGGGCATTTGGGCAGATTATTTAATAAATTTTAACAATTAAAAAATTAATAAAAAATATTTATTACAAATTAATGTAAAAAAAAAAAAATGTCAGCAAGACTAGAAGGTATGCAGACAATAATTTATTATTGTTATATTGTGAAAATATTAGTATCTTTACAATTAATTATAAATATTTTACAATGAAATAATCTCGCATCATTATTTTAAAAATATATATTTTAGTTATCATAGCATTTTCTTTTATTCTGTTTCAGCATATTAATTTAGAGCCTGAATAAAATAAAATAGAAATTTAATTAAAATATTTGAAGCATTTAATTTTAAATTAATCCTGTGTTATTTGTTCCACTGTGTGAAAATGAGACCATAAATTGAATGTCGCCTTGCCCTTGCCTCGATTTTTGCCAATTTACCGGATTGCCAAGTTTTATTTCTGTCTTTTGGCCAGCACATGATGGTGGAACCCGCCTCATCCGCAGTAAATTCAATTTCGGCGTCTCTTTTGGGTAATTATTCATTAGCACCTTCCTAATAAGTATGTGCTGGCAGCCCTATACTAAAATAGTTGAGTTGCTATGATTTTTTGACTTCCCTAGTTTTAATTTATATTTGTATATATTAAATTGATTTAAAGCAACACAAATTTTCAAAAGATGTTGTTATAAATCATGTGCAAAACTTGATGATAAATGGTTCAAGAAACTGAAAAAGCTGATTAAAGATCACAAGCGCACTCCCCGTGCTGTGTGGCATTTGGAAGAGGCTGCACTGGAGCTTCCCTGTAATGTTGATTGTTAAATAGCTTGCATTACCTTATTTCCCATATACCCGTTAATATCCACTTAATGGATGCAGGGTATACCCATCGGATACCAGTCCCAAAAACTAAAAGTTCATTTCGTGTACTTTAAATTCGTCGCAGATGAACGACCTTGCCACAGCATGTGTCGACTCCTGAGTGGCCAAAAATAACATGATTATGAGATGGACAGCTTTGTCTTATACTCGTGCTTTGATAAGGATATTGGTGATGTGCACTTCAACGCCAGGAACTTCGTGCGTCACGACGGTTCACTCATGTGTCAGTTTATGGAGAAGTATTTCTAATTACATACTATGTTTAAAAATTTTAGGTCCCAAGCAGAGCAGTAAATGGCCAACAACACAATTGTTTTCCATTTTTATTGGCTTTTAAAGCATAGAAAATAATCAGGGGTGCTTTAGAAATCGCAAGCGAAATAGAAATCCGCAGAAGGCAATTCCGCACGGAAATCTGCCACATAATTTTTTTTTAACATTTTCACCAACCTTTTCGAACTAGGCTACTAAGGGTTGACACCTTCTCAGCTTAAATTCCCCAAGGGTTTGATTAGAAACTTTTTTAAGTTTATCATTGCAGAGCAATAAGCTTTTAATTTTTTCGTATTTAGTAAAAATAATTTAATTTATTTATGTATTAATTGATTTTGTTTAGCTAAAAAAATTTAAAAGTAACTGGAGCGAGAATATAAAAGTTACTCGACAACTGTAGCAACTGTCTACCATTAGTCTGGCAGCTCTTCGGGAAAAATGTTTTCACAAATTGCACAATAAGTTAAAGGTTTTTATCAGTAAAACTTGATTTACCTCAACTGAAGTGGTTCTATATATTTTTTTTAAATACCTTTTTTCGAATTCTGACTAAAAAATGTGGCATCGCTCACCCTGACTTCGAAAATCTAAATCGGACTAGGTGGCAGCATCAGACGCCAGCGGATTTAGCGCTAGTTCGTTCCGCACAAAATTATTTTGCGAATCGACCTGTGGCACAGCGAAATGAAATTGAAGTGAAAGCGATTTCTGTGGCACCCCTGAACATTAATCATTTTTTAAGCCCTTATTATTATTTTTTCAAATTTCAAAAATTATCTAAAATGAAATTATGTATCTAATATATATAAATATATATATTTTCTCTTTATTTTCGGATTCAATTAAGAACTAATTAGTTGCAGGTACTCTATATGTCCCATTTATTCGGAATATCCTTTGATAATTTGTCCCATGTTTAATGAAATAACCTTGACCGTTAAATCATTTAATCATTTAAATACTATGTCCGAAAACTGAACTCAAACTGTTTAAAATAATATGTATTAATATCACTGGCTGAAAAGTGGAGCATACTCGTATCATTAAATGGCTATTTAATTGCAATTTGTAGTAGTATTCATGAATGAAATAAAGTTAAAGTCTTTTGTGCTGAACCTTTCAGGTATTTCTTGTACAAAATGCCACTTGGCGTGAGGGACAGTGGTGCATCGCTAACGCGAATGAGCCGATAAAGGAAACCAAAAAAAAATAAAAAAAATAATATAATAAGCACCAGCTACATGCTGTGCCATTTATAAGATTTGTGAATGCTCTTTATAAATACGAGTATTCGCAGTTTCAAGACCGACCGACAGGCTGACTGACTGACTGACTGACTGACTGACCTGGCCGTATTCCAGCTGGGCTTGCCGTCCACATAATCTTCGCCTTCTTCATCCTCTTCTTTTTGTTTTGTTTTGTTTCTTTAGCTTTTGTCGGAACCGGCTGTTCGGTTCGAACTGGTCGCTTGGCTGGCTTTAAATGAAAGAAAAACTTGTTACGATTCTCAGGTCCGAGGACTTCCTCGCCCAAGTGGCTTCCGCTGGAGCGGCAGGCTGCCCTTTGGTGCATTGCCCGCTCCATCCGTCCATTAAGGCACCAATCTATCTTTGGCCGCATTAAGCTCCCTTGACAACCAGTACTTGCTACACAATGAGTCGCCGTTGCCTGCCAAATAATTGACCTAAATATTGTGGCTGCGACAAGTCTGGCCCAAGGTCACACATGCTCATATACGTACAACTTACAATCATATCAGCTTTGTGTTTCATTTAATGGGCTCGTGTACACTGTACAGGGAATCGCTACTTTCAATTTATGTCTCCGCTTCGTCTCATTTTCGTCTTGGCATTTGAATATTTGAATTTTAAATGCTTTGCTCTGCTCCACATTTAGTCACTAATTAATTAAAAAATGCGATCGGTTTTGCTTTTAGCCCAGCCGTTAAATTCATTCATTGTTGTTGTTTTGCCCTGCATCGGATTCGTCTAGTCTAATCGGTCAAACATCTCAAGCAGTTTATTGATGTAACATTAACGGTGAGGGGAATGAGATCAGTGTGTGGGCAAATTATAAGTATGGGACTCCAAGAGCTGCCACAATGTCAACTACTTTCAAAAAAAAGTCACTCTATCGCTGACCTTCACATTGGTAGACAAACCCGAATTATTTTTCATTTATTCCCGCTTGTCGCACCTTTCTTATTTGCCTTTTCTTTGAAAAGTGTTCTTTTTGTGTGTATGTTTATGACTTGACAATAAATTTGTTAGCTTACAAAAGACATTTATTAATTTTAACTTGAAAAAATAAGACATACTTACCACAATAATAGTTTTACGAGCCTTAGGCGTTTATAACAGTAACATATAAATATTGTAGTGAAATGTCAAATTCAAGCTACAAAAACTGAACAGAAAACCAGTTAACATGCATAGTTGTAGTTCGCATTAACTGATTTCTGGCGTCTTTTGACTATTCAAATAAACGACTGTAATATTAATTGATTCCATTCATGGTCAAATCAATAAAAATCAATGAATTAATCAATACTCACGTAGTTATGTACCTGATGCGTGGGTCTCTGCTCGATATAATGATCTTAATGTCGCACTTTCTAATTTGTAAACCCTTTAATGGTGTAAAAAGGTTGCTTAAAAAATTTTTCATATTTTAGCAGTCCCAATTCATATCAGGTTTGTTTAACATTTAAATGAAGCCTCGCTTTCAATATTGAATTACCATTTCCAAATGTTTACATATTCCGTTCAGATTGCGTACTTGATCTGTTGTAACTTTACTTTAAATTTATACAGCAGATTAAACCTAGTTTCAAATAACATAAACAAATTAACTACAAACTGAAATCTAATAATCTTAGCTGCATTTCGTTGAGGAAAGCACGTGTCGTTAAACTTGTTATGCCTGACGAAGATCGAATTTTGTTGTTAGTGGTTATAGCCATAATTTGCATACACCCAAAAATAAAAGGCATGATCAAAAGAAATGCAGTCAAAGACAAGGTGATAAAACTGATACTCTTAAAATTATAAATCCCATTTTTAATTTAAATATATTTCATATTATTTTATTCAACTTAAGATTAAAGATTTGTAGAGCTGCTTTAAGTACTTGATAAAAATACAACACTTTCCATTTTTAATTTAATTGGTTTCAGGTGATGAAATAAATTTAAATTTTATACTTTTGATTTATACTTAATTTTTAAATATTTTAATTTAAATATAAAATATTTTAAAATGAAAAAGTTTATTATTTAATTTAAAAATGAGATTGAATATTTAATATAAAATCCACAATTTTAAAATCAACTATCGTCACATTAAATTTATATTTGATTAATTGAATTCATAATTAAGTGGTTAAATCAAAGTGAAAATAAAAACATTTTAAAGCATTTTCTCAGGGTGTTAGCAAATGAAGCGATACGGCAATATTTATGCACATTGATATTGATTTGGCCACATTATTCATGCTTACAGGCAACACACATTATACGTAGGCTGCTATATATATTTCTGGCCTATATTAGCAGCAATCTGATATTTCCATTGGAAAGGTTGACATTTTTTAGCATAACATCACTCAGCACGTGTTGTCATTTAATCGTGAATTGTTAAACTTACAGAGCTTTGAACAATTCAATTCCGTTAAAAAAATGGAATTGACACGTGAGCATTTTCGTGCGATAATTTTTCACAACTTTCGACGTGGATTATCCAGACAAGAGTGCATCGATGAACTTAAGTCTTTGTATGGCGATCAAGCACCATCCTATAGCACCGTGAAAAACTGGTATAACGAATTTAATCGTGGTCGCAGTTCGCTCAACGACGAATTCCGTGAAGGTCGTCCAAAAACGTCCGTTGTGCCAGAGAACATTGATGCCGTGCGTGAACTAATAATGCAAGATCGTCATGTGACATACCGGGAGATAGAGGCATCCTTGGGCATTTCTCCCACCAGCATACATTCGATATTACATAAACACCTGACCGTAAAAAAGGTTTGTTGTCGTTGGATCCCGCACAATTTGACAATCGCTCAAAAAAAGGCTCGTGTCGATTGGTGCAAAGAAATGTTGAAAAAATACGATCGCGGTGCTTCAAAAGATGTTCATAAGATCGTCACAGGTGACGAATCTTGGATCTATGCGTATGAGCCCGAAACAAAACAACAATCGACCGTGTGGGTCTTCGAAGACGAGCCAAATCCAACGAAAGTTGTTCGTGGAAGAAGCACTTCGAAGCAAATGGTCGCCTGTTTCTTCGGCAAAACTGGTCATGTGGCGACTGTTCCGCTTGAGCAACGAAGGACGGTCAATTCTGAGTGGTACACCACAATTTGTTTGCCTGAAGTCTTCGGAGAAATTCGAAAAACAAACAAGAGAAGACGAATCATTCTTCACCATGACAACGCGAGCTCTCACACATCGGCTCAAACCAAGCGCCTTTTTGACCGGCCAAAACGTCGAACTTGATGGGTCATCCGCCGTACAGCCCTGACTTGGCACCCAATGACTTCTTTTTATTCCCGCACATCAAGAAAAAAATGCGTGGTCAACGATTTTCGTGCCCAGAAGATGCTGTTGAAGCGTTCAAAAACCATGTTTTGGAGGTGTCTCAATCGGAGTGGAAAAAGTGCTTCGACAATTGGTTTGAGCGCATGCAAAAGTGTATAAATCAGGCTGGAGAATACTTTAAAAAACAATAAAACAATTTTTGATGATAAATATTCGCATTTTCATTATTAGGCCAGAAATATATATAGCAGCCCTCGTAGATGGATAGATATCATCAAATATAGAGGAGCTCATCATGGATACGAGTACGAGTAGATTGTATCGCACTGAGTGGAGCTCATTTAACATGTGAAATGTTTTAGGAAACAGAAAACGGGGAGCTGAATACAATGTGAAGATGTGAGTGAGTGAGTGAATACTCGTACCACGACTGTAATTAATGAATTAACACCAACACTTAATTACTTTAATGGTACGTGTGGAGTTTTTTGAACCTCGGGCGATTTGCCCAACAGCTTTTCGAGATGAGATGAGAAGAGATGTGAAGATGAGAAGATGAGTATATGTTACACTAGCTTGGTCAAAATGTTGCAAACGGTTTCAATTTCAATTTCGGTTTCGGTTTTGATTTCATTTTCATATGCGAGAGAGAGTGAGAGAGAAAGCTAATCCATTCATTACTGATGGATCGTAATGGAAATTATTGTTGATTAGTTTAAAGCAAAAGCCATGGAGCTGTGATAATTGGGCTGCAACCGTTTTTAGCTCGTGGCATCTTTTGACTTTGCCAACTCATAATCATCACAATCATCATCATCTTCATCAAGATTGGTTAATGATAGTTTTCTTGGTTTCGCTGGGTCATCACAGTACATCATAGTTGGAGAGTATATAAAGCTGAGGTCGGGTCAAAGTCAGACATCAAACACAGCTTAGCTCTTAGGGGTTCAACAGCCATCAACCAATAACCAAAACCCAAACAAATCCCAAGCCAGGCAATAATGTCTCAAATGGTAAGTAAACTGGCAACCTGTGGAGAGTAACAACGACTGCAAATCCACCTCCACTTACAGCATCTCGTCGTCTTTGCCGTCGTTGCCGTCGTCATCATGGGCAGCGTGGAGTCCGTGCCCGTGCCATCGGATTCGGCGGATGCACATGCCGAGATCCGCAGCTTCGTCAACGAGCTGAAGCAGGAGGACAACAGCTACAAGTATCAGTTCGAGACGAGCAATGGCATTGCCCAGCAGGAGCAGGGGGTCGGTGGATACTATGCAAGTGGCTCGTCTCAGTATTACGATCCGGAAGGACAGCTAATTCAGTTGACTTACACGGCCGATGAGAACGGATTCCAGCCACAGGGCGAGCATCTGCCAACGCCGCATCCCATTCCCGAGGCCATTCTCAAGTCACTCGAATGGAATCGCAATCATCCCGAGGAGGAGCAGGAAGAGTTGCACTATAATAAACATGCTCATGCCGGGCAACAACATGCCCATGCCGAGCAATTCCTGCAGGCGCCCGCATCCGCATCCGCATCATCCGGTTTGCCATACGAGAGGAAGATTTAAATAAGTTTCGTCCCTCTCTCACTCTCACTCTGTAGTGAGCAAAGCAAACATGTCTCATGTCCATCTTGTAGTTTAAGTCCAGCCTCTCGCTCTCTCTCTCGCCCTCTCGCTCTATCACATCTTGTGTTCATTCATGTTCGAGTGCGTTGTGTCGTCGTCTCGTGTGTGTGTGCTTTATTTTTTGCATGGCCAAAGCAACAAACGTCAGCAAACAACAAGCAGTGACAACAGCAACAAGCAGTTACAACAACAAGCAGTGACAACAACAAGCAGTAACAGCAACAACAACAACAACAAGCAGCATCAGTGATGCTCAAGTTAAAGCTGATGGATACCAACACACCAATATTAACAACAAACAACGCACTCACACACAGACACACACGCACACCCACACATATTAACATTGTACATACACATGCACGTGTCGACTCCTGGGCGCTGTGTCCTTTGGTCCTTTGTCGGCTCGCTGACGTTGACATTTATTGCCACAGATAATAATAATGTAATAAAAGGAAAAAAAAAAATACAATTTAATATTGTTGTTTATACTATGTACAAATGGCGTTGCTGTTACCAGTCTGCCCACCCACCAGCTTATGGCCCATATGGCCACGGCCATGGCCAATGACATGCTTCCAGCCAGTTCCAGTTCCACTGCCAATCTCCCAAATTGGCAGCCGCAGCTGCCTCTGTCATAAATCCCCCTAGAAGTAGCAGCATCTATGGACATTTATACATACATAAATCTGCATTTCTTTATTGGGCAAATTAAATTTTAAAATGACAAAAAATTAATAAATTCGTTATCGCTGTCATTGTTGTTGGTATTGGTGTTGTTGTATGCAAATTAGCGATATTTGTAGCTTCATTTGACTTGATTGACTTGTTTCGATACTCGTGTGTCTCATGTTGCAATATTGAACTTGCAACTTGGCTTTAATTTATCTTGTATTTTTGATTTAATCAACATATTGTTAGGCATTGTTGTTATTGTAATTTACATGTTTTGCAGTGTTTAAAGCAACTTATTTCCATGATTGAGATTGGCCCATCGACAGCTCATTTGTTTTGAAAAGAGTATAATGAGGGTTGCTTAGTTATCCATTTAAAATAATTAAAGTTTTTAAATTTATCATTGAGAGATTTAATTTCTATACATTTTACGCTAAATTTTCTTTTCAATAGTTATCAAACCTTATAAAGACATTGAAAAAACGGGCCTTAGTTCATTTAACATTAATAATTTTATATTTTAGATAACATTAATTTCGATGTTGTGTTTAATTGAATTGCTATATTTTTTCTTTATCAAAAAATTGCCATTAGTTTTAATAAATCTTTTTTTTTATATTTTAATGTAAATTTTTAATTTTTGTTTTTTAGTTTATGTTTTGGTTTTAAATAAAATAAAATAAATTTAATTATGCCAAGAGTTTTCTACTCTTATTCAATGACTTTTTAAGTGAGTGTATAACGTAGTCGTCTTTCTGCTTTGCCATCTGAGATGGAGTTGTGTTGCCAAATAGGTCGCTTATCTAGGTTAGCCGGGTTAGTCGCTTGGCCAATTTGCATTTGTTGAGTGTTGATTGTCAACACGAGTATCAAGGGAGACTTGAGTGTTTTCGAATACTATAAATAATGTCGGGAGTTGGCGGAGTGATCACACATTGAAGTCAACAGCCAAAGACATCACCGCCATCAACATGTACAAGCTGGTAAGTAGCCTCTGATTTTTTACAACCAAAAATATTGGACTAACTCTGGATTTAATTATAATGATAGCTCCTTATTGCCGCACCACTTTTGGCTTGTGTCCTGGCTGCTCCAGGACCAGGATCCGATGCACAGATCACACAATTCGCTTCAGCGGCAGATGGAAGTGGATTTGGCTACCAAGTGGCGCTCGACGATGGCACTCAATACTCCCAGGAGGGACAAGGCGGTGAATATGCCAGGGGCTCTTATAGCTACGTGTCACCCGAAGGAGTTCCCTTCCTGCTTACCTATGAGGCCGATGCCTTTGGCTACCACCCTCAGTCCGATGCTCTGCCAACGCCGCCACCAATCCCGGAGGCAATCCTGAGGGGACTTCGTTATATCCAGGAGCATCCCACTCCCGAAGAGTTGGCCGATCGCGAGGTGCGCAAAACCCAGCTGTAAACGAAACGAATATTCATTAGTCTTAGATGTTAGTCATTAGTTAATTTCATTCTTACATCAATTGTCACATCGAATACACCTATACAATAATATATTACTATGTGAGTGTCTGCAAATGAATCCACTCGCCTTGCAAATAAATTGTAGCGATTTAACCGTACTAATTGGAGTTGATTTCACGCCAATTCTGTGCAATTTGCGCCAAACTCAATTAGTGTGTTATTAACGGTCGAGAAATCACTTCAATACCGACAGAATTCCATACCAATTCCATAGATAATGCCTTGGCTTGTCTGGTTCATTCATTAAAACTCCAGCTCCAGCAAACTACAATGGGCTAATTTGTGCAACAATCGATACAAAAAATTGCAGATATAGTACAGTTAATTTTGTCACAGTTTTATATTTATATACAGGTGTGCTACGAAAGTCACAAGCGAAATTGAATTCAGAGAAAAACAATTCCGCGCGAAAACTTTCACATTGCCACAGAACTTCGAGTGATTTAGTTTTTTTTTGCATTTTCACGAATCTTTTCTTACTAGGCTGCTAAGGGTTGGCACCTTCTCAGATTAAATTTCGCAAGGGTTTGTTTAGCAACTTTTTTAAGTTTATCACTGCAGAACAATAGGTTCTTAATGTTTTTCTTATTTCATTTAGATAATTTAATTGATTTATGAAATAACTGATTTTGTATAGATAAAAAAAATTTAAAAGTTACAACAAAAGTTACTCGACAGCTCTAAATTCTAAAATTCGAATTAAAAAATGTGACGTTATTCCCATGGCATCGGACGCCAGTAGATTGAGCGATGATTTCGTTTCCCTCAAAAAATTTCAGCGCAGCTGGCTGCGTCACAGTGAAATTAAATTGAAGTGAAATTCAAGTGGAAGTGATTTGCGTAGCACATCCGTTAACGTTCATTTGTGGCCCTACAAAGTCAAATATCTGCTATTCATTAAAGTTTGAATAATATTTTGTCTGTGTCGTCTGTGATGGCCACGCACTGCTTGCTCGCTGAGCACTGCTTGTGATTGCATTTTAAAGCAGTCGAGGCGATATAACAGTTGTAGTTTCTGCAGATCGAGTCTTTGTAAATCGTTTTGATGAGCTTAATCTACCATTCAGGATTATCTTAAATATGTACTTGTACTTACTTCTATTTTACATTACAAGTTGTTAAGGCAACATGAAATTGGGGTGTGCTAGAAATGTCTTTGATGTAGCTGACTTACAAAATGTAAGATAATCACTCTAAACTGTCTGGATATAAGTGCTCCTCGTGACCTTTTAGTACAGCCTACGCAAATCTGCATAAATCGAGGTGGGAGCTTTGAGGAAATGGAAATTCATTACGAACATAACGGGCAGCTTCCACACACACGCAAACACACCCAAACACACACTGACACACGCATTGGTTTAGCGGCTTTAAGGGAGACGAGGAACAAATTCATATTAATTAGACATGCTCTATGGCGGATATGAGTAGTTAATTAAAAGATTAAGGCACATGATGAAATTACATCCACACACACACGCACGCACACACATACCGAATATGTTAGTATGCGAGTATGTGTGTGGTTTTCAGCATGATTTCAATTGCGCCAACAATTTAAACGTGAACGTGGCGTGAAACCAAATGCCAAATATTTAAAATTATATACATATTTTAATGTATATATGTACATACGAGTGTGTGTTTATATGATTTATGCATAAAGTTGTCTGATTTTTGCATAAATATTACGAGCTATTGTCAACACTTATGCAAATCGCCTGAAAGCGAAATAAAACAAAGTCCCTCTTTAAATTGCCTCACTCTTCCCTGTTCCCTCTGCCTGGAAAAACAAAGCCTGCTGTGTAATCAAAAACTTGTATTTAACATTTTATTTCAAACTTGATAAACGCTTTGTGGAAATGCGGTCCCTGTTTACTCATCGGTGGGCGTGGGGTCGACAAAAGCGACCTCCTAATTTGCTATGCTCTAGTCTGAGTGTGTGTGATGTATGGGTGTATCTGGTATGCATACCGTTAGGAAGGATGTTTATACATTTTAAAATATATGTACATACATATAAACAGCAACGCGTTGCTTTCAGTTTTTCTTCTTTTTTTTTTTTATAAAAGCATAAACAGTTGTCAAAACAATGTCTATTCTTTAAATTCTGCAGCATTCTGAATAAAAACCTTTCATACATTTATAGTCAGCAACTGCACAAAATATCAAAGTGAGTTTGAATATATTTTTTTTTATTAAATACGAACTTATTCAACTAGCCTGCTGACCATTTAAAGAATCTCTGTATATATATTTTTGCTGTCTGCACACTGATTCCTGTTGTATGGGGAGGGCGGTCAAAAATACTTCTAGTTAAGGTAGAGGCTTGCAACTTAACAAAAAATTTGTATATATTTATAGTACGATGATGTATAAAAATCAGCCGGATATGGTGATATCATACAGTTGTCATATGAACGATCGGTCTGAAATCAAGTGTTTGTATGGAAAACTTTTTGTTTTTGCTTATAATTCTTCTTTAAAAACAACTTTATATAACCAGGGCGAGCTTAGTGAAAATCGGTATACTATATCATATAGCTGCCATGGGAACAATCAGTTTAAATTCGAGTTTTTGTTAAAAAAATCATTTTTTTTAACGACAAACAGCAATAATGTAATATCAAATTAACAACAACAACCACAAAATTATTCAAGATATTTTTTTATTATTTATATGTACACGCTTTAGTTATAAAGTAAAAATTAAACAAAGATAATGGAAAAACTGCTTCAAAAGGTTAGGTTAGTTTATGAAATGCTACAAGTGCATCAGCCAGTCTCAGCAGCTGAAATTAACATTTTTATAATCTTAAAATATTAACAAATATCATGCAAGAAACTTTTTTGGGGGACAAGGAGGGACAAACACTTTAAACTTTAACGAAAGTTATAAAATAAGAAACAAAAACAAACAGAAAAGCTTACGTGTATAAACAACGATTTACACAAAATAATACACATATTATACATAGCATTAATTGCAGAAATAAAGTCAAAGTTCAATTCAAGAAACTTCTTAAAATGTTTTAATTAATTAAGATGAAAACGTGAAGCATGCTGTTGACTCTGTACAAAGCAAACGAAAATTTGGTCACACTTCGATGGTATTTTTAGAAAGTACCGTTCAAATCTAAGCAAAATCAGTACGGCATTATAAAGTTTGGAAAATCAGCTCTTTATAAAGTCAGTAGTTGTTTGAAAACTTTAAGAGTCAGTAATTAATTTTTGGCCTATGGCAGCAACCACTGCGGCCTGATTGGTTGACCAGTTCCAAGCGAATTGCCAAAGTTCAAGCTTTGAAAAATTCTCGCCCACATTCGAAAAAAATTCTTTTTCATTTGTAGACAGATTTGCTGCTAATAAAATGTTAGTGTTGCCAATTCACGCAAATCTGCAACGATTTCAGCTTAACTATGCAAAACGTTGTCTTTCATTAGTTAAGTTATAAATTTATTTACTGATTGTGTTTTTGCTGTTTGCACAGTTAAGTAATGTTGATTAAAAGAACTTTCCAACAGAAAAATAATAGTTCTTCTCTTTCTTTTTCCCATTTCACTGGGACAACAATAAACAGGCAAGTTAATGTTTTAGCAGTGTTCGAATGTTAGTTAGAAGCTATGTCAATTGTCACTTCTGTTTCTATTTCCTTACAGTTTAACTGACTGTGGCACAACCAATTTTACCTTTTGGTCAAGATAAAAAAAACAAAAATACTGAGAAGATTGGATGTGGGGGGAATTGCAGATGTAACCCGTTGTGACAGTTTTAATGCAAACATGGTTTCTCTTTCTCTGAAGTGGCCGACACTTGTATTAGCCAACATATACAAAGTCCCAAATGTTCATATTAAAACAAAAATGGCTTTGTTTTGTTACTCTTTGCTAGTTTCCATTTTGGGTTTGGGTACGGATAAGTAGGTGGTTGGGGGAAAGGGGTTTTTGCGATTACGGTACGTGTCACGTAGCCAGGAAAAATATGCGAACGAATGGCCGAAAATGACACGGCCAAAACACGACTCGACTCGGCAGTAGGCAACAAAATGTGGTAGTCAAAAAACAAGCATTTCAATTAAGCTAAAAGTGGAGAAAAGAGTCTGTGGGGGGGGGGGGGGAGTTAACATTCCATTTCAAGTGCGAGTTTTTCAACGTACTCAAACGAGCATGATTGTGGGTAAATGCTGAATAGTGAACACTCGACTACATCAGTTTTCATTTGGGATGCAATTCTTTGAGCTGTCCGGAAATGCGCTGGGCGTATTAATAACAATAGTCTGTCTCTCTGTCTGTCTGTCTGCCAATGGAGGTGGCGATGGCGTTGGCGTTGCCTTTGACAGCCAATGCTGTGTCGGGGGCGACAAAATGAAAAATAATCTCAAACAATAATTGCTATAGAAAAGTTTTTGGCTAGGAAAAGGGAAGTGAAGATCTTTTGGCAGCTGACAATTTCGGGGGTAGGGGCAAATGTAAGCAACGCAGACAAACGAAACCAATTTATTTTAAAGTAAAAATCAATAGCCAAGGGCCATCGATGAGCAGAGCTTCAACTAACGTTTTGTCCATTAAAAAAAGAAAAGAAAACACCATGCACCCAAACCCTTGGACCCATGACATATTGCCAAAAGTGCGAATGTGAGAACGTGAGAATGTGAGAATGTGGGCCATCAACCACGAAACCTTTTCCATGTGAAGATGCCGCTTAGCCGTGCACATCGTGTCTTGGCCTGAGGAGTCATTGCGCTTGGCTTGTTCGCAGTTTCCGTTAACAACCTGTGCCCAGTGACCAACAATGTGAGTACGAGTACTCATTGGACAGTATGTCAAGTAATTGTTGTGACAAAATACATTTATTTCTAAAAATAGTTAAGACACCATCAACAAATAAAAAAACGTATTACAAAATCATTAAAATGTATTTATTTTTCTATATTAAATATATTAATTTATTTCATTGTCAAAGCAATTACTTGACTCACTATACATATGTGCTGTTGAAATATGCATTTGACATGCGGTGATGAAATGCCATAAAGCCTTAACATTTCCATTCCCCAGTTTCAGGCGCTTCCGGTTCGTCCACGTTTCCGTTTCCCACTCCCATTCTCATTCTCATTCCCATTCCCAGTTGCCTTGCAATGTGTGCTTAACTTATGGTTAATTCAGGCAGATATTCATCGGTTCAGGTGCACTCCAAGCTAATACAGAGTGCAGTTTTCAAATTTTCGATAGTACTTGTACTTAAGTTGATTACCTAAGCAGGTGTGAAAGTATATTCGAGTACTCTCCGAGGTGAGTGTGCATTGTAATAAAAGTGCGTCAAGTAAGTATGTGCACTTTGTTCGGCTTTGTTATTGCCGGCGCATTTACTCATTTAATGCACAATACAAGGCACACGCATACACACACAAATATGAAAGCACACACACACACACATTGATAAACTTATGCGAGCATAGTTTCATTTATTACTTTCGCTGCATGCAGATTACTGCCGTAGCAGACGATTAACAGAGCTCGGTTAACAGACGCTGTTAAGTTTAACAGAGCGCGCCTTTTAAGGGACGTTCGTGTTTCAGCTTCAGTTCGCATCCGTTCGTTGCCCGTTGAAGGTCGTGTGGCGTGCCAGTGTTGCCGTGCTGTTCGTAAATTGACTTAAAGGCGTCCGTTTTTCGTTGTTTGCTGTTGCCGTACGTAAATATTAATGTTTGATAAGCTCGCGTCCTGTTTGGCTATCTGCTCTCCACTCGGCGTCGGAGTGTGTGGGTGTGTGTGCTCTTGTGTGGGTGTGTGTGTCTGTATGTGAGAAACTACATTAAAAAGTTCACACACAAATTGCATTATATCCGCATTGCGATATATTGGCGCGCATTTATTTTTTTAACTTGAGCTGCTTTTAGCCAGGCCACAAAGAACATAAAGTATGCATGTAAAGGAGTATGCTGGCATGTATGTGTGTGTGAGTGTTCGTGTGTGTGGGAGTACGTGTGCATATATTTTTTACTTACTTCAAATAAGTTTCGGGGCATTTATCGTTCTTGCTGTTGTTGTTTTTGATGTTGAACACTTTGTATATGGATGAAGTGGCGCACTCGGGATTTGCACACGTACATACATATGTGCGCACACACACACACATGCACCAACAAATTCGCATGTAGTCTAAGCTTGATTATTAAAAAAAAATTCCATTAAAATTCGTGACGGCTGTGGGAGCGATTTAGTCCGATTCTTGAGGCCACTTGAAGTCGATTGCTCGGATTTGGGCGCCCTTACACCTGGAGATGAGGAAGGGATGGGGATGGAGATGGGGTTGGGGTAGGGGATTGGGGATTGGGCTTGAGGTGACGGCAAATTAGTTAAAAGCAGTCTGATTTACAGCAAGTTTAGTCGCATTAAGGCATTAGCCCGGAGCCACAGTGTGAACCTTATCCTGATGATGATGATGATGATGATGCTCAAAAGTTGGGACTGTGTTAGCATATTGGTAATGTGATTTTCCGAGCACTTTTGTTCACGCCCGGCGACACATGTTGTGGTTCACACACACACACACACACACACATACAGAGGAGTTGAAAGAATGCCCGGCGGTGATATTTACATTGCCCCGACCCGTTACCCGTTGCCCGTTACCCGTTTTGGGTATAAACGCTTAGTGACTGCCAAGTTTCTGCTGCAACTTTATTGCCGAGAGACACATACACACACACACACATTCTTGCATACATATTTAAATGCTTCAACTCGGCCCTAATAATGTCCTTAAACTGTACTGTTGGGCACTTAACTTTTGCTATCGGCCATTGGCCACTAAGCCACTTTAATCGATAACGACCAATGCCAACAGTTGGTCCGTGCATACATAATGTACCCACAAAAATACATATATATATATGTGTATACATGTGTGTATGAGAATATTTAATGTCCTTTGGGCCAGTTAGCCGTAACTTGGCTGACGTTGACTTCACGCTTGATTTTGCCGCCTAAGCCTGGCACATTTCACTTGTTGGCTTTTGGCCAGGCCGTGACAGTGACAGTCGTTGTCATTAGGATGATGATGACAAAACTGGAACTCGGACACGGACTTGCACACTCTTCCGGACAGTTGCCATTAAATCTGGAAAGCTTTCAATCCATCTGAATCAGCGCTAAATGAACGAGGGCCCGAGTTGGTCAAGTGCCGTTGCGGTTTCAATTAATTAAAACAAATTGTGCCACACAAACTGACTGACTGACTAACTGACTGACTGACTGACTGACTGAGTTTGAGTTGGCTCTTTGACAACAAATTGTTATTTCATTACTTGCCATTACTCGTCGAGCTGCCCACGCATCTTCTCGTCTTCGCATTATTAATAAAGTGGGCGTTCTGCCTTTTCACCTGCTCTTGAATACTGTGGGGAATTCCCCGGCTTTTCTTTGCTTTCCACGCCTGATAATTTTCCCATTGATTGGCTTTTAATTAATGCAAAATTGTTGGGGATTATGAATATTTGTTATTATCTTTAGCGAGGCAATTAATTTGATTATAAAACGTTTAACAGGCATTTCGCATTTATGTGATCTCCGTTTAAGCGTGGCTCTTAACGAGCTTAAAAGCTGACCAATTGCAGTTGCTGGCTAGGATAGTCATTCAGTGTATCAGTCAGTCAATCACATGGTCTGAATTGAATGCATTTACTGGTTCTGCTTTTTGCTTTGTGAGTCTCATTTCAATTGTCAAGCGATTCTTGTCGTTTGTCCTTTGTCGCTTGTCTTGTTTGTTTGTCTGTTGTCTGTTCATTTGTGTGTTTTACCTGATATTGGCTTGTATGCTCTGGCAATTGTGCAGGTATCTCTCTGTCTGTCTGTCTGTGAATCGGTTGCCATTCAACACTTTATCACACAGCAAAACAGTTGCATTCATCGCGTTCAGTTCATTGACTGACTTTGAATTACCCCCCACATCTTGTGTATCCACGAACAATGCACATCAAGTTTTATTATATACTTAAATATATATGTATGTGCTTGTATAATACTTTTGCGAGTGTGTGGATGATTTTCCAAGAGCATTTCAGCACATTGAGCTTCTACTGTCACCCCTTATCCTGGAATGCCATTGATGGTTGCTGATTGGTTATTGATATTAAATCTGATTATCCTTCGCTAAGCATTCTGCAAAGTTGCGCCTTCGTCTTTGCATGTGCAACCAAGTGTGTCAGCTGAAAAGAAGCCTCCACTCTGACATGAGAGTGGGCATTAGGATCATATGTATATAATAAACATTTATGTACTCGTATATTATATGTAGGTGTGCCCCATTTCAAATGAGGGACCTCATTTTTATGACTTACGAAATTAATTGCTGACAAATTAATTACAATTTTAATAAGCGAAGCAGATTTGGTAATATAAAATATATTTTATGATATTAGTTTTAGAAATAATTAAATCAATGTACACGTATCATTAGAAATGTCTAACATAAAATCAGCATTAAGTTATAATTTCAGTCTTAATATATCGCTCATTTACTAGAAGAGTGACATATCTCAAAAAATGGCGCATTTAAAGTTTTCAAGTGTCGCCTGTGTTTTTTGAAAAGCGGCCAAGCTTGTAAATTTGAGAATAACAACTGAGCTTTATTAAACATAAATAATCTTTTCTAGTCAACGATTGCATTGCAACTGAGATATGTTACATCGTTCTTTTGAGTTCATAAAGTCGAATCGTTGGAAATGAAAAAACGACAGTTACTCTTCTCACACTCTCGGTTTTAAAGATGGGATGATGAAATTTTGACACAACATAGATTGTCACATTGCGAACATTTCTGCATCATTAACTCAAAAATCGTGATTCTCGACTTATGTCACTCTTCTAGTAAATGAGCGATATGGTTACTAATTTAGAGGTTCTTTCTAAAAATAATTCACTTAAAAATGGAATCGGAATTTTTATTACTTTTCGAGATAATTTCCAAAGTTTATATTAGTAAAATAATTGTAAATTTTTGGAAACATTTAGAATCAATAAGTTTTATGTATTGTTTCTAAAAGTGAACTTCACAAAATAAAGGTCTCTTTTATTGAGCTTTTAGATATTAAATATTTTTATTCTTTCAGTTTTATATTTAAATTTATATACACAAATATATTGTTGTATGCATTTTTGAATCATTTTCAAATTTTTTGAAGTTTCTATATAATTAAATGATTTTGTGGTACCGTGTGAGTTTTCAATAGTAAAGTTGAAATTTTATTTTATATTATTATATTTGATCTCAAGTGATTTAAGAAGTTTATTTAAAAACATGACTGTATATATTCTATATTAATAAAATATATATGTACCTCTAGCTTATAAAATAAATCTAGATAGCTAAAACTTATGCATAAACACCTAAATACAGAGTGTGGTCTGGATTGTGTTCAATTCGCTTAAAGTTTAGGAGTGAGCCTTAAAATGTCTTTCAACGTCAAAGCTATTGCTATCAACACCCTAGCCTGGGATTTGTGGTACTTGACTAAAACCGCAATTTGGAGGGAATTTGAGGAGCGCCAAAGAAATAACAACAGCAGCAGCGTAAGGACATTAGCCATTAGACATTTACGGAGCTGCTTCATTTTGTTAATTGCCATCATCTTGGCATTTCATTAAAAAGCCTCCTGCGATTTATCCTGTCAGCATTAGCGCAATCCAAGACTAAGACTAAGATTAAAAGCTTGACTTGAACGTGTCAATAAATGACTTGATAATCATACAGAAATGATTTCAAAATCAACAGCTTGAATACTTGACTTGTGATACAGAATGAAGGATTTCTTAATTATGTGTACATACGACACAGATTGTAACTCTGTATGTGTTTGCATATGCGTATACGATATATGTACATATGTGGGCTATGTGGATTGGATGACATTTTTATGGGCAAGCAGGAAAGAAGAAGCGAGCAAGCCGCTTGTTGCTGACAGAACTTTTCATTAAATGGGGGGATACTCATAGGAGCTTGACTTTTGCTTTGTTTGTTTAACTTCTTGTCAACCTACATACATAACATACATGTAACAGCATACGAGTACTGGTTACAGCAAATAGAACTCTGACTGTAAGGATTGATGTTAATTCAAATTGTACAGAAGTTAAACGGCTCTTGCTCTCTCTCTATCTCTGTTACAGCAAATAGAACTCTGACTGTAAACATGGATGTTAATTCAAATGTTAAACGGCTCTTGCTCTCTCTCTCTCTCTGTTAGGTCTCTGCGCAGGCGCGAAATGTTCCTCAATTGAATTTCATAGTAATTTCCTTACAATGGTTGCAATATGTTTCAGATAAGCGTACGTCGGCTTCTAGGCAGGTCATACTCCCCGCCAGTTGATATTCTAAATCAGAACCGAAATCGTTCCGTTGAAATTTACGTGAAAGCAAAACAAACTCAGAGCCGGCCACAGGACAACGACTCCTCGTGTTTAGCTTTTTATGGTCTCGTCTAAATGTTAATGGCTCGTCTATATGCTGCTAGAATTGCGTACGAATATGTGTTGTTGAGATACGACAAATGTGTAAAGTGTCGGAGTAATAATAGAAGAAATACATTATAATTGCACGGCAGACGCAATCTAGTTGATGTCCCCTTCAGGTGAGCCGCAATTTGTGTTTCCCATGGAATGGAATACATTGTTATCGACAGATAGGCGTCGTTATTCTCCTCGACTGCCCCTAATGCAATTTGGGACTATTTTATTACATTTATTATTTGATTTCGGGCTCACCTTTGCTCGTCACTAAAGAATATCGCTTGGCCAAATATTTAATTTTATTTTTATTTTTATTTTATTTATTTATTTTACTTTTTTTGGAAATGTCGTGACCAGCCCGCATCCACTTCTGGTCATAAAAAACAGAAGCAGTGATTGGGTTACCCACTTAAACACTCGGTTTTTTTATGGCCCAGGAGTTGAGTGCACATCTCTTTGGCTTTTGTCTCTTACATTTCACTTTTATAGTTCAACTTTAATCGAGGCACTTGGCACGACTCCTCCTTTTCGGATCCACTTAAATTTCAACTGATTAAGTTGCTTTAAAGAAATGAAAAATTAGCTGGAAAAAACTTTAGCTCAAAAAAGTATGAGTGGTAATATGACTTTTACTTTTTTGCTTATCTAAATTGTTTTCAACCACAGTTCCCGACAAGTCCCAGTATGAAGCTTGCCAGCCCATTAAGCAGCATCAAAACACACCCACACCCACACACACACACTTATACACTGACAGTCTAGTTAATTTTTCAATGTCATTTGAAGGCAGCACCAAATTGGACATTAGCCATTAATAAATTAGCGAGCATTTTGCATGCCTGTCTACTAATTGAGTGTGAGAGTAGAAAGCGAGCTTTGAAGTCTGGTCACAGATTCGGCAGCACCACAAATCACAAATGCCACAGGATGAATCCTCTCCCCGTCCCCGTTCCATTCACAAATTCGAATTAGAAAGACTCCAAGAAATCAAAACAAAAGTTGAGCAGCAGCTGTGCGTTGGCCCAAAGTTATTTTATACGTAGCTTAACCTTTAACGCCAGCGCAATCCTTTGTTTCCGTCGACGCCTTTTCGCCGCCTTTCACACATCCTTTAGCCACTTTGACAGAGCTGGGAGTTCTGCAAGACATATATATACGTATGTATGTCAGAGTATATCCCTCAAGTATAGATGGGTGTGCGGGTTGCCTTTTTAAAAATCTTTTCAACAACTCTCAAAATGCTTGGTGAAACGAATTCAGGGTGGTCCTTTGCAGCTGTTGCTGCTTGCATACCCTGTAAATGACGCGACTCCTAAATGCCTTTGTAATTCACACTTGGCTAATTCGATTCATGGTCGAGTGGCATTCATAATTTCTTTTGTGCTTTCATTCATAAATAGATTAAGCTCACATTAACCTAATTAATACTAGCTCTAGTTAATGATTGTCAATAAAGAGAGATAATTTGCGATCATTTATCACCTAAAACATAATTTGGAATTTTTCATATTTTTTCAATATTATTTCTTGTAAATATTTTGTTTCCTGCCTGTAAAAGATTTAAGACAAGTTGTGACAAGTCGTCTTTTATCAAAATTCCAAATTTATGAAATCTACTTAATACAGGGTATCCAACAGTCATTCAGCCAGATTCAGTCTCTATTCTTTCTTTGCTGCCTGTTGTTATTTCTTGACATGTGTTGCCGCCGCAATAAACCATTTGATTTTTATACGCACAAACACACACACACTCACACCCACAAATCCATGAATGTATGTGTATATGATGTGAGAAATGTATTATGTCTATGTCTGTACAGTGTACAGTGTTATGAATTTTTGTAGCAATTTTAATGATTACATATTGCATACTGCGTATTTTGTTAGCTTTAATCCAAAGCAAAGCTTTAAAATGATAGTCGGCTCAGCGGGAACTCTCTCTCTCTCTCTCTGTCATGGCATAATCTCTGCTCTGTGGTGGCAAAGTGGATTTCGTGATATGCCTACATGTTCTTGTCTTTGCTTAAGATGATGTCAGTTTGACAGGTACCAGCTGCAGATGCTCTTACTGTCAAGCGAAAATGGAGTCTCTGCTCATTTGGAAGGTGAGGCACCAATACATTAAGCAGTTGATCAGATTTTGATATTTAAGGAGAAAGAGTAGTTTTATTTGTTAATCAGCTTTTTGTAAATTAATCTGGGTAAAAAGTACATATTTTTTAACATATGTATGTATGGGTAATTCTCTAGTGTTGAATGCGACATTCGTACGCATTCAAAGTGAAATAAAACATGTGCCAAAACCAGGGACCGTAATCATTATGAGTTTTATTATACAAATTACATAGTAATGATTATTTAAAGATTTTTAAGGATTTTCTTCAATGATAATGATTAAATTTGAGCGAAAAAAATAAAACTCACAAGTAATCATTATTTGTGATTTTTATTTTTTCGTTCAAAATAAAACTCACTTTTAAAATTGATCATTTTAAAGATATGTTTTTGTGTTTTATGGGTCCTCTGGGATTCTTTTAAAGGGATATGCAAAATACTGGATGAAAATCCTACACAAAAGCCATGAATTTAAAGTGAGTTTTTGAGCGAAAAAAATAAAAATCATAAATAATGATTATTTGTGAGTTTTATTTTTTTCGCTCAAATTTAATCATTTTCATTATTTTTTTTTTTGTATATGTATTCAAGTCATTGATTTTTTGATGTGAAAAAATTTCAATAATCATTATTTTCGGTCCCTGGCCAAAACATTATTTTGTGTGACAAAAGGGGAAACTTATAGGTTTTGATTAGCACTATAATTGGTGCTAAGGTTGATTTTGGGAAATTGTTCGTTTTCAAAATAATTTAAAAAAATCAAGGCATTCGCACGCGACTCAAATAGAAGTCGTTTTTTCGGCGACCAGCTCTATCACTGATCTCGGCAAAACGTGAACGATTATTTTGATGTAATTAATTTTTAAATGTAATGCATTCATTTATCTAAAAAACGCTTTTTGTTTATTTTAAAAATATTAAGTAGTTTTTTTTATTTGATTTGAGTCACTGTCGCACGCGACAGTTTGTTTCTGTCTCTCTTTTGCCACCTTACTCTAGTAGACTTCTTCTCCTTAATCTCCCGACCCTTGTCCACCATAAAATAATTATTGGGAATAAGTTTAATCTCCAGCATTGTTAGAACGTTTAAGCTTTAATATTCCTTTTAGGGCGAACTTCGCTCCTTTATCTTTACCTACATGCACAAGTGACTTCGCTTTACATAATCGATTTCGTGTATTATGCTCGGATTATAATGAACTTTATCATCTAATATCACTCAATCTCTCTCTCGAGTATCTTAATCAGCTCCGGTAGATTTCTGATCTCAATGGACTGAATTTGACCTTGTGTTAATTTCTCCCCCATTGGATCAGTGATCTTCTAAGAGGTCTCTAACTAATTTTTCTTTATTGATCTGATTGGGTTTTTCTGGGTTTTCCCCAATCCTTGCAACAAATGTTGGATCAATTTTTAATTATTTCCATATCCCAGGCTTAACTTAATTTAACTTTTTTCTTTTCAGTTTATAGCTTAAAGTTTACGTAAATTTATTTTATTATTTTGTAATTTTAATTTAATTTTAATTTTTAATTATAATAATTATTTTACTTTTGCTGATATTCTGTTGAAAAGATCTCAAGTTAAAGCTTATATGTACCGACAGATGCCAATCTTTTAAAATATAAATACTTGCATTTAAAGCGAAACTAAACCATAAGCCCAACTGAATTTGATGTCTGCAGATTTGTCTGCGTTCTTACCAAATGCATTTATGATGAGAGTACAAAGAACTGCAAGTAGAAAGAAAAAATAAAGATGCTGCCGAGTAAATGATTGCATTATGCTCATACTTCTAGTGCTTGTTTGGGGTCGGTCAGCAATTAGAGTAATTACCAAAGAGAATGTGCTTGGCCTGGCCAGAGGGAAGAAGTCGAGTTCTTTGTGGTGCCGTTGTGTGGTCAGCACAAGTTTATATTAAATTTTATTTAATTTTTAATTTGTACGGAGCTCATGAACTGGCCAACTCTCGACACGACTGGCCAACTCTGCCTTTGTAGGGCGACGGACTTGGGACGAACGGATTCTCTGTACACATAGACAGCAAAGAGTAAAGAAGATTTTTGGGTCAAGCATGACAGTAGTCCGAGACATTATAATAACATCCATCATTCTCTACTATATTTGGGATGACACCAACAACAACAACAACAACAGCAACAACAGTTAAGGAAGGCTAAGGCTGTTCGTTGAGCAAACACATCCAATTTTTGTTTACCAAATATGCTGCTGTTTGTTTTCTTTTTTTTTGGTGCTGATGGTGCGTTTAGGGGCAAATGAAAGTGGCCTTTGAGGGCCATTTGGCATGCTGATTCTATGTCTACTTATATGCATGAGTGTGTATATATGTATGTATATAGACCAATAATAAGCCATTTCGTGCACATAATTGGCAGGGGCAGAGGCAGACGCAAAGTAAATAGCTATAATTAATGTATACTCGTCCAACATAAACATAAATGTGACCTGACCGAAATACAAAAAAAGTGGCCAATGCTCACGATACAGACCAGACCAAAAAGCGGAAGCCGCAAGGCGAGAGCTACGGAAATTGTTTGTCATCGCGATGTTTCTTTGGTTGTGTGTGTGTGTGTATCTGCTTGTGTAATACTTACGCTGCAAAGTATGCTATAAAGGCTATTTCTTCATTGATACGCAAACAAGCGAGCGATTTGTAACGATATGACATTCTATATACATAGATGTACGTACGCTATACATATATGCTATATAGTACATACTCGCATCAGTGCAAATGTTCAGTATTCGCAGTTTTTTTTTATATCGCAAATGGTCGATTGTGTACATGTTTATTTCATTTTATTTTTTTTTTGTGTTCAGAAACACCATCAAAAATTGGCAGAAACAACAGGAAAATGTGTTTTGTGGGCGAGGCCGTCAGTGGCTGATTGCGTTGACAAAATCGTATTGACAGCCGGCAGCCAGCGCATCCTGCGGATATTTGCATCCTCGGTCGACGCGTCGCGACGCCAGTCAAGCGATTTTTATTTTCATCTCTTTCCGTTAAATAAGCATGAAAATTCCGCGCGAGTTTTCAACATTCAAATCTAATTTCACACACTGATTTTCGGAATCATTAAAATTTTCATAAATTTTAATCGGATTATAAATTGTATTTTCCGCAAATAATCAAATTGATTGACATGCAAAATGAAATATTAAATAAGTCTTGATAATTAGAAAACATCATAATAACGATAAAGTTGATTTATATAAAATCATTTTTCGATATTAAAAAATTGTATTAATTATAAATTTTAATCACATGCAATTAAAACAAATTAAAAAGGTCTTGATACTTAGAAACCATACTCAAACTAAAAATTAATTTATATAAAATTATGTTCCGATATTAAGAAATGTATTCAATCTTTCTGCATAAATTCGATCATTCGATTAAGTAAAATAAACAAAGGAGCAAAGTTCCTTAATCTAGCCCGCTTAGTTCGCCTCGTTCATTTCCGTTTTATTATTGTTCTAACGAACTTAGTTGTACTCCAGTATCAGTATTAAGTATACGTAGTTATATTATATTCAATTTATATACATTGTCTAAAATAAGACAGTCTTTTGACCAGCTTAACTTTGGAAGTGCGCCAAGATACTCATTACCACCACTACCATACATATTTATATATATTTATTTATTTTGTTATGCTTGAGCTTTAATAATGTAGTTCTTTAGCCCAAATTAGATTTGCAGCCGCATTTAATTTTCGTATAATTTAGCGAGACATTGAGCCAGGTCCCAAGAACTTCAATCAAGCGCAAAGCCTTTTTATTTTGATAATAGCAAAATTAAATGAATGCAAACTGCTCTGAATTTGGTGTTGCACAAAAGGATGTCTCGAATTTATGCGCCCCGCTCTCGAGGGTGCCATTGTCATTGCCAAGTGGTGACAGCTGCTCCACAGTTTCATTGTTGTTGCTGTTGTTGTTGTTGCTGTTGTTGTCTTGGCTTACTTGTACTGTCTGGAGTCTTTTGTGCCGCGCTGACGTTTTTATTACAAAGGCTCATGAATTTTATTTAGCACGACGAAAACGAAGCCCGGCACTGTTGCCAATTTGATGAGCCTTTTTTGTTCAATTTTTTGTTTTGGCCTTGGCTGCATCTCATGTAGGCAAATGGCGTGACAGCAGCCAGCAACGGGAAGCAGAAAACTGGGCAGGAAGGCAGGAAACAGGAACAGGAAGCCAAAGACGGCGAAACTATGCGCCCAAGATTACGAAAATTGTTTACACAATGCGCCAGCGTGGCATGCGCTGCCCACAACAACTCTGATTAAAAAAGTTTCACGTTTAACCACTTGAGTTAGCAACGCTCCCGCACACACATACACACACTCTCTCATGTGTGTGGGACATGTGTGTTTTAGTTGCGTGTATGTGTGTGTGTGTATTAGTGCGTGGCTAGACAATCAAAACTTTTGCTCCAACAGATCCGCAGCAACTTCAAAGTTAAACTCAACGGCAACCACATAACGCTCACCTAGCGACCTTAGATTTCGCCTCTCCTTCTCACTCTCTCCCTCTGAGATTTCTTGGTGACTATAAAATTAATGAAGCGCCTCAGCCTCGAGCCTTCAGCTGCCAGCGGCCGTTGCCTTTGCCACAACAGAGACATTTAAGTTGTCGCTTTCGCAGTCGTTGCTCTCTGTTTGTTATTGGCCATGTTGTTGTTGGTTTGGTGCCTTGCCGCCTTCTCATTGACAATGCTTATTTAAATATGCGCATAAAAGCTACGGACTCTAGTCGGAATTTATGTCCTGCGGGCCATGGGCGTCTCTCTTTTGGGGCTAATCTCTGATGTACACTTAATTATGCCGATTGCCGACGATCTATGGCTGTCATTCAAGCCTTTCTTCTACTCCCCAAGCCCAAGGGGTATATTACACTATGCTTATAAAAGTTTAGGCATACTTAAAGAAATTGAAATTTGCATCAGCCCTCTTTTGAAACTGCCGACAAATAATAATATCTTCATACTCTTAAGTTAGATTTGTATATAAAATAAGTAACATGCGAGTTATGGTTTGACCACGCTTTATCGGAATATCGATGATGACTAAAAATTCATCACCAAAATAGTACGCTGAAACTCTCTGATTATGAACCCAGGATATTTCATCCATGCCCAAAAAATCTATCAAATCTAATTGCAACAACTTAATTTTTGACTCACAAAAAAGTATATGTATAAGGAATTAAGAGACTAAACCAGATTATTTCTGATTAATAATTTTGTAGATTTCTTATATATAATACAACTAAACTGACACCTACTAATACTAAGTGCAGGTATTTCATATTCAAGCACTTAGTGAAGCTTTAGGGATTTGACAGACTACTGCATTTTTCGTGACTTTATCGCATAGCCTTTTATGCTTTCTGTATGCCAACTAAGAACTGGCAACTGGCAACTTGTGACTGGCAACTTGCAACTGGCAACTTGCAAATGCCATGTAAATTTCATATAGTAAATGTTGTTAGCGTGCCAGCCAAAAGTATGATACATTTTTCACTATTTCATTGGCCCTTTCTCCGACGGCGGCAGTGCAAACAAATTGGCAAAAGTAAAGCGCTAAAAATTCATGAAGAGCAAAGAGTGTACCTGAGACAAAATGAGAGAGAGAGAGCGAGAGAAAGAGGAGAGAGAGAGAGAGAGAGCGCGATGAGGGGTATTAGGGAATGGTGGAGCTAAAAACCCATTGCAGTGCATGCAAAATTGAGTAAAGTTAGCAGTTGCAAGTTTTTCATGTGCAAAAAAGTAAACGAGCAAAAAAGTTTCATGAAATTGAGCAGCTGGCAAAAAGAATCGCAAAATTCTTTAACAACTTGCCCAGCATTCCACGAATTTTACACAACGCTGCCTGCCACGCCATAAAGCAATCAATTTGTTCCCCAAACATCCACCTCCCGGTGTCAATCTGCGGGATTTGATATCGGGCAACACCTCTAACAAGAGCCACTTCAAAAAACCAAAAAGAAAAAAAGAACAAATAAAGCAGTTGGTGGGCATGGCGACATGGCGAGCTGTTCGATCGTTGCCGTAATTGTTTTTAAGCGAAACCCTTTAGGTCTGTCGCGTTGTCCTTGGCCCCAGTCGTAGTACTGTTCATTAATCATTCGAACAGTCGGGCAAACAAGCTAGAAATATCTGAAGTGCTTACTAAGTGCGCGTATCTGCAATTAGTTAATTCATTACTAATCCATAAAAATGAATATGAATTGACTTACTGCCTACGGCTCCTCCTCCCATCGCTTTCTCGCCCCCTTGTTGTACTCATTAGTACTAAGGATTTCTGCTAGTGCCAGAAGCTATTTGCTCGTTTGGGTGAACAAAGTAATATGCGCTTGTCATGCAATACAATGATTATGATTGGCAATGCAAAGCGGATGAACACGAGAAACGCATTTCACACAAGCCATGCGGAAAGGCAAAGGATATTTAAAATGAACAGCAGGGGCGCGACAAGACACGACAGGTACAAATTAGAAATGCAATTGTGCGCAATAACAGTGCACTGATTGTTAACTGTAACTGTAACTGTAACTGTCGGGTCGATGACAACAGAACTTTCCAAATGCGAGAGAGCCACGCTCTCGTGAGAGCGGCTGTTACTTAAGCAGACCAAAGGGCAAAGCGAGATAGTTAGTTGCTGATCCTGATGCCAAAGGGAGATAGCATGTATGGCTAGAGTGACCAGACTGCTGCAAAGAGTAAGCACATTAATTTATGACTATTCAGACTGTAAAGGAAATTATTTAAAAAAAAATGACCGTCGGCACATGGCGCTAATTCTTCATACCTCATAAATATTACTTTTTTTTTTTTATAAATAATTTACATGTAAAACTTAATATTATTCGTCACAAAATTGGATATCAGAAATTTTGGGGCATGAAAATGCTTTCGTCACTAGACTTTTACCTGGTAATGAGGTTTTTCGTATTTCGAAAGGTGTTTAGTGTTGGTAGAAGTCTACGTCAGTACCAAAAACAAACTGTCTGGCAACACTGGTTCCTTTTTCAAACACACATGCCAATCGCAAAAGCTATCAGCACTCTCAAGCTCTGGCTGCTATGACACTTTGTTGCTGCTCTCCAATTCCAATTCTAAGTAAAACGTATGTATTCAGTTAAAAGGTAATATCTTGCAAACCCACCTATAAAATTTGTTGTCATATATCAAAAAACGCGAAATTTTACAAACTAAAACATATTGAAAATTAAAGAAAATCGTTAGCGGCGCTTTTTCAAAAACCGCAAAAATGTAGAAAAAAATACTTTATATCACCTGTAGCTGTTTACCCATTTACTTAAAAAAAACTATGAAGGTATGCCTCAGAGCCCTTCAAAATACCTTTTCAACGATATATACATCATATCTGTAGTTATTATTGTTTGGATACTGTGAGGGTTTTTAATTTTAGCGGGCTTTAACGATTTCCCGATAAACTAGCGATTTTTCGTAAAAGTCGTAGAACAAAAGTTTATAGATTTTTGATCGGGAACAAGTCCTCATTCAAGCTTTTAAGCTATATAAGCGATTTGATACAAATGGACAAACAGCCTGACTTTTCATCTCATTTTCGGAATGCGACTAAAAATTTAAAAAAAATATCTTTTGAAAAAAAATTATCTTATTATCAAAAGGCTCCCACTAACACCTGTTTATCTCACGAGCCAGGCGTGTTTCCAAAAGTCTTAGTATGCACATTTGTTAGTTAAATTGATACCTTTCGATCGGTAAATAACTTGACCTGATCGGACAGTCATAGCAAATTTTCCATTCTTCCTGTATATATTGCTAGTCGCCTTTCGCACCCTTCGAGCTGCTTTCGTCACTAGCGCGGACTGTCGTCCGCAGTGATGCTGCTGTCAAGAGAATCTGACTAATTTAATCAGTTTAGGATATTCAGGAATTTGTATGCCAAGTGTTGTGCCTTTACCTCGTTTAGTTTCAGATTGAGTAGTAAGTGAAAGAATTGATTGGTTGGTATGAATAATTAAAAATCTGTAAATTATTAAATTATGTATCCTAAATTATAATTAATTTCTGAAAAAACTATGTAAGGAACTTATGCTAAAATTAGCACAATATCTATAGCCAACTTTTACGCTCACAAGTTTTTATTGGCCCCTTTAAAAGAACATGGTATCAATTGATTTATTTTAAATCGCTAAAATGTTGTGAAATTTGTGCTGTCCACCAGTTCAGAGTTGTGAGCTCCTCCACTGTATGATTAAAAAGTTGGACCAAACTTTAGGAATGGTTCCGCACGCGGACGTGGAAGTCGGAATTCGCGAGAGGAGGAAGGAAGAGTTCCATGTTGAGAGTGTGCTAAGCAAACTTTTAATTATTAAACAATTGTGACGTTCAATTAGTGCGCGATGTTGAAAGATTGTAAAGTTTCTAGAGCTCAATTATGTACGAGTAATGTACATAAGTATGTCGTGAACACTTTTTGCGCTAATTCCGAGTATAAAGTTGTTGTTTGTTTTGTTTTATTTACTGTCGTGCCTAAAATCGTAAAGTCAGGCCAAGTCCATTCTCTCTCTCTCTCTTCCCCTGTATCACATTGCCTTTGTTTTAGTTTCAATTTTTGACTTAAAGAACATTAAATTTCAGTTTAAAATATGTTCAAATCGTTGATCCGCCTTTGGCCCCCTATTATTGTTGAGACGGCAGAGCAGCGACGCAGCTTTGTCTATCAGACCTTTATCAACCTAGCCTGTTTTTCGCTTCTGGCCTTGGCTCAATGGATACCCCTAATGTTCCTCCCGCGGTATGGGCTGCTTGATATGAGTACTGAAAAATAACAGACTGCCTCATCTACAGATCCTCTACAGCATCCTCAACTTGGCCAAAGTTCACGAATCGGCCTTTGTGCTGGCGTTCTTCGTAGGCATGCTCTTCTTTGTGGTATTCTTGCTCAGCGATCAACTGCGTCACATGGATTGCATGAGTTGGATAATTGCTCTGGTAATTGTCGAGTGCGAAATTGTGGCGATCACTTTGCTGGCTGTTGGCACGAGTTTTGTGTATCTGGTGATTAGTTTGGTTGTCGCCTTGATTATTATGGTCTTTGGCATGCTGCTGGGATTCCTCATGACGGTAAGTCGAAGAATTTAAACTGTTCCCCAAACTGATTTGACTTCTTTAAGTAGTATGACCTCACCAAGAATATACGTTTCATGTTCACTATGATATTCTGCACGTTCCTGCTCAGCATCTATATTGCCGTCTTCCTGGCAATCCTGCAGTTGACTTGGCCCTTCTTCGTTTTTGCTGCAGTCATTGCTTTGATGGTGTTGCCCGTAAGCCAGCTACAGTTGCCGTTGATAGCTATAGTCCTTCACCTATCACCAACACACACACATTTGCCATTTGCAGGTCCTTGTGTATCACATGCAGTACATACTGGGAAGTGGAACGGTTCGGGCGAGCCTGAAGGATGACAAGCTGGCCGCTCTGCTATTGTTTACTGATTTTCTGGCCTTGTTTATGCTAACCTTCTACTGGCGTCCCACCCGTGGCGGCAAACAATAAAAGCCATGTTTCACACCTCCCCCCCTCGAGGGGGCTTCGATTCTATTCAAACTTTTTCACTCTCAGACATTCGTCCATTCTGGTCTGGAAAATGGCCTTCAGTGGACTCGTGACACAGCCTGTGGGTCCCAGTATGTGCAACATTATATGATCCTTGCATCCAATCACTCCGTCTCCATCGCAATCCACAGGATAGGTCTTCATGAAGCCCCTGACAATCGCCGCTGCACAGTCGGGATTCAATACACAGCTCTCGTAATCTGGAATAGTGGTTAGCCAGGTTAATTGTCAATTGAATCCGGAATTCACATTACCCTCGACTCCAGCTGCCTGCACTGCACGCGCTGCATCCTGCCAGTAAGGACGATAGATGCGATAGATTCCACATGGGGATTTTCCACACATTCCCGGCTTATTGCCAGTTATTGTCGCCGCAATGCACTCCAGACAATCCTCATTTACCAGCTCTGTTCGCAGGGCTGCTATAAAAATTAGATAAATAAGTATAAATCAATCGGAAATGTACTTACAAATTTATGTTTAACATGCGATTTTTTTACGTATTTTTTATTGTATATAATTCATTTACATTAAAATATGATAAAAACATGTGTGCTTACTTATTAAAAATTAATCAAAATGGCATTTGTTTGTATTGTTTTTAAATGTGATTTTAAGATATTGAAATGTGTACTCTGGGAATGTCTCTAGCAGTGGCAAAATAATTTACAATTTTACTATTATTTTTCTCAAAGTTAAATAATACTAGTTTACAGCCAGAATGTAAAGTGAATCAAAGTATTTTTTTCTTATGGACTTTGGCCCGCTAAACACGAAAATGGCACTTACAATTTTTTTTATGAAAGCGTTTTCGAAATAACTATTCAAATTTTCTCGAATTTTGGAGGTTACTCCAACACTTTTGTTTATATTTCAATTTCTAATTATCCGATTTGGCCAAGCAAGCACTTAAATTAAAGATAAGCTTCTTCTCTATCAACCTTTAAAAACATTTTATCTTTGTGATATCTATTTTTTCCAGGACGATATGTTAGCTTTCGAACTCAAAAAATTACAAAAAAAACGCCCATTTTCGAACTTAATAAAATCGCTAGCACCTGAACTGCTGAGCCGATCTTAATACTGTATAAAGAAAGTTTAAGAGAAGTAACTTACCTTTAATTTAAATTCTTGCTTGGCCAAATCGGTAAAGCCCCATTCAGACCAGCACTTTTTCACCGACACTTTTTGTCCAAAAAACCGTCCGTGTCGCTCACCATCGCTCACCGATGGAATGGAACGTGCTCTATTTCCAACGGTGAGCATCGGTTTTTTACCGACGCTTTGAAATTTTGTATGGTTACGCGACACGGACAGCTTTTTGACAAAATATGACAAAAAGTGTCGGTAAAAAAGTGCTCGTCTGAATGGGGCTTAAGTAGATTCGGATAAGTAGATATGGAAGTATACTCAAAAGTGTTAGAGTAACCTCGAAAATTCTAAAAAATGTAAATAATTCGTGTTTAGCGGACCAAATTCCATATTTTTAATTTTGTAAACTAGTGTAATTATTAATTAAAGTAAATACTCTAGCAAATGCATAAGTGTGTTTATTTATTGATATTTAACATGATAAGAGAATCGTTAAAAAGTTGACAAATAGTGTGTAATAGGTATGTCACAGTCTGGCAGAGTCGAGCTGAGTTAATCTGCTTAGTAATTCTGTTACTAAAATACAACTTACCCACAGCTGGCACAGTAACTACTTCAAGGGGAAGTATTATATCAGTGACATTCTCCTGCTGCTGTTGCTGCTGTTTCTGTTTCTGTTGCTGCTGCTGTTGCAACTTTGTCCCCCGATCGATGTTCATTCGCCCGAAGTGACTCTTCTGTCTTGTGTGCAGGATGATGGCGCCAACGATGAGCAGGAGGGCAAAGAGGAGGGCAGCCTCGCTTAGAAGTTTTCTAATGTGGCACTTTTTGTGCCTGCCAGACTTCTGCTCCTTCGGAGTCGCGTTCTCGAGGGGCACCGCCACATAAGCTGCCCCCTCGGTTGTTGTCGGCCGTGCCGCACTTCCATTAGAAACCGTGGCCATTTCAAGCCAGCGACTAAGTTAATCAGAGCACTTAATTTAGTGCTTGTCAACACACAACTGGGATGTCGCCCTTCGAGTTGCTGCTTTGCGGCGCAACAAATTTACAGGTACTAAGAGATAACCCCAGTGAATACACTCACACTCACACACTCGCACTCACATCAGATCGATGAACGTCTTGCTTTGTTTTCAATTGTAATTGACTGTTGTTGTTTGTGGTTTCGGTTATTCTCTATCTCGCCGAGTTCGAGTCTTATCTCTCCCGCCCGCTTGAAACCGCAAATCGTGTTGAGATATTTTTTGGTACGTCTACTACTCGCACTCACTGTAATGGCTGCTGTACTCGCACGCTCTGAGCATTAAACGCAGATGTACGCGCCAGATTAGGTGTCGATTGCATTTGCTACTCGTAGTTCGACTCTCCACATGACAACTTGTGTACAGACTTGGGATTGGTATAGGGATTGGAATGGAGTCCAAGATGGGGAAACAGACAGAGCACCTTGCGCATTTATATGCAGGCACTGTAAGCAAATATGAGAAATTGTTTGGCACGTAACAAGAACCTGCAAATGGAGACGATGTGGCACCACTTTCGAACCACTTTGCGAGCATGTGTCACACCCCCAAGCAGGGGCGCCACCTACAATTTCGGAAAGGGGGAGAGGGGGTGACCAATGGGGTAAGAGAAAGTGGGAACTTTAGTTGACATTTGTTAATGGCATTGGATTTGAAAACTTTACTAATGTGAAATTCTATTGGATTCTACATTCATTTGTCACTCTTTATTCACTGCTTGAATAAGCACGAGTGAGTGTGAATACAGCTCGACAAAATTAGCATTTTTACTCGAATATAAGATTACTTTATTCGGAAATAGTTTAGCGTAATCTAATATAACAATTGTTTCTAAATTTTATAATTATCACATGCGAATTTAAAAGTATAGTTGAATAATATACAGTCCGTTTTTTAATAGCTAATAAATTTTTCTTATATCAAAAAATGTCGTTTTAAGGTTGAATATTTTTTGAAATGTAGTATAATATAATAGCGATTTATGTCCACTGTAACTTTATCGGGATGAATGGTTAAAATTAGAATAAGGTCAGATTAGTTGAAACTGATATATTTATTATACAGTCAATTCCACATACATATATTTAACATGTTCTTAGTACAGTCAAAAAGTTTAACTAAACAATTGTGCACAACCTAAATATTTGATAGTTCCAGTGAGTAAGAAATGGCAATAACAACTAGCTAAGTACATTTTGAAGTCTTAATAAGGAAATGTTAACTTATTAAGTTGAACTTAAGTTCATTGCCATCTTTTTGCTTGGAAAGTTATTTTAATTTTGCAAGTGTTTGTTTTATTTGTGTTTCTTGGAACAATGCTTGGTTCGTTGCCTTTCAAATGTCCCCATTGTCTTAGGGCGTTGCCGTTTTGCTTGTCCAAAATAATTTGCGTGCTTTTCTAACAAAGCGTAAGGGAATCGCTTCGAGCAGAGCAGAGCAGAGAACATAGAACAGAGGAAAAACCCGAATTCAATTATGATATCATTTCAAATAGTTTCTTAAATGGCTTTTGTTGCCAAAGCCAATGCCAAAGCGAATGCCAACGGCAGATGGTTTCGGGTAAAGGACGCTGGGCGATTTCTCTACAAATGAATTAGTGTGCATTACAAACTGAAACTCAAACTCGTATGAGTACTCATTTAAGGGGGCGAATACTCTTTGTGCATACAACCGAATTGCTGAGAACTGCGGCAATGGTATTTAAAAACCGCTGGTCTGAAGTGGATAAAGCAAGAGAAAAGAGAGTGAGAGAGAGAAAGAGAGAAGGGAAGAAAGAGTGAGAGAAAAGTGCTCTAAAATGCGGAAAATGGCGTGAATGTGAATCGAGCCCTTTGCTGCACTCGATTACGTTCGCCATTTTCCGGTTTCGATTCCGTTCCGTGCCACGCCTATATTTAAAAGGAAATGGTGCCAAAAGGGCGAGGGGAGGGAGGCGGTGTACTGATGTTGTAGCCCGAGCACGTAGTGAGCTAAAACACAGTTAATTAGATTTGTTGCAAGATGGTCATTATTGAAGCCAAATGGTCCCCATTTGAGGGCCATCGTCAATCTGCTTTTAATGGACGGCCGCAGTGCACTCAATTTGAAATTTGTAAGCAACAGCATTATTATTACTACTATTATTATTATTATGTGGTCTACTCGGCTGGAATGCTTCGTGTTCATGCAATTACTCAGCTAAATGTAAGACAGCTGCCAGCCAATCTTTATGCATTTCACGCTACATTCGTTCGCAAATAAAACACGATTTAATGCATTTTTCACATTGCAGGATATACAGGATAAGGGATAAGGGATGCGGGATACGGGACTGTTGCCTGATCAACTACTGGAATAAATAAAGTGCAAAGTTTTATTACTAAAGAGACAAAAATCGAAATTATACGAGCTCTATGCAAATGTTGTTGGCTTGTTAACGCCGACAAAGTTGGCGAGATTGAAAATGCAAATTGCTGGCAGGAAGTGACTGACGATAGTGAAAGTGACTGACGTGGCTGAAAGCTAATTTTGTGGCTGGAAAAACAAGCAATCAAGTGCATGCAAGTTCACAGGTTGCACGCTGCGTATGCGTAATAAGCAGCAGCTCATACGAATAGCGAAAGGGGGAGGAGGAGCAGCAGCAGAAGCTGGAAGTCGACCATTAAAGTGGCGGAAATGACACAGACGAAATGTATCGCTGCAAAAATTGGTTCTGTGCGCGCAGCAACAACAACAACTATGTCGATGTCGCACTAAATGAGCCCGGAACAACAGCAACAACATCAACAGGAACAGGAACAACAGCAACACCCTTGGCTGCCAACAGCAACAACACTAATAGCGTCAATAGAGCACGCAATAAAGCCAATAGCTATCAACAGGCAAACGCCAGATCCACTCCCACCGATGACCCACCGCAGGCCGCATCCTCATCCGCATCAGCAGCACCGTCGGGGGGAACAGGAGTAGGTGCTGCTCATGTGGTCACCTTTCTGGAGGATGCACCGAGTGGCAGTGGCAGTGCCAGTGCCAGCAACGGGGGCATCACCAGCAGCCGCCTCGTAACCACCGCCGAGCTGCATCAGGCGCACATGCTGGAGCATCATTCCAATTTGGATGCCATCGAGCAGGCCGACGATTTCATTTACGGCCCCGGTGCAGGACTCTCGCTCTGCGACGACAGCCTGCCCTCGGCCAAGAATTGCTACAGACTCGTAATGCTCGGGTAGGTACCACTATGTTACATGCAGTGATGCCATTTTAGCTTAGTAATAGCTAATTGCAAATGCTAGAAAATCTGAAGTAATCTGTTTGTTTAAAACAAATATTTAACTTCTTTTCAGATTGGTAGATAAATTCCAAATACTTAAGAGCAAATATACTTCAGGAAAATGCTTGAAATATTTCAACATTTTCATGAAGGAAATATTTATAAAACACAAATTCGATGCAGGAAATCCATTTGATTAGTTGCTAAACTGTTACGAATACAGAGAAATTTTATAAAAATTTCATATTTGACGTTGGCCCTTGGCACAGTTTGCCATAAAAATAATCCGACTCTCTTGTCCGAATACAGAGGTTTAACATGTTCTTAGAATGCATTTAAAATGCTTAAAGCTATTTGCTTATAAAGAATGTAACTTGTTGTTGTTATCAAATGCTTTTAAATGTAAAGATTTTTACTTAGAACACAAAGTCAAAAATTTTATTTATTTGATTTTAAGGATTCAGTCAATGACGTCGCACAGTGGGGCCATTGCTCATTTTGCTTTGCAAAATTCGTATGTTTTGAACCAAATGACTTAATCAAATCATAAAAAAAAATTTTGTTTTTAATTTTTTTGGAAATAATTTTAAAATACAAAAACCAGGGATTAAAACCCTAACCGAAACCGCAACCTTTAACCGGTAGAAACCGATTGAAATTTGAAACCGTAAATGAAACCGTAACCGAAAAAAAAATTTTTATCTGACCGAAACCTTTAAACCGAAACTCTGTAAACCGAAATAACCGTATCGTAACCGTTTCATTTATAAGGGATAATTTCGGTTTTCCATACATGCAAAAAAAAAAAAACAAAAAAAAGCAAGATGCAAAAATTATCTGCATTTCATTGTCTTATGCATGTACACACATACAGTGTGCCACTAATGTCTTCATACAGCATACATTTGTCAAATTTGGGTATAATAGAGACTTCGCACCCTTCGTGCTGCTTTCGTCACTAGCGCGGACTGCCGTCCGCAGTGATGGTTTGATGCGGGTTTTTTATATTAATCTTTTAATCGCTTAAATTCCGTTCGAATGATACAAAAATTTCTTTAACCCATTAAGTACCCTTGAAAAATTTTGAATTTTAGAAAAAGTCCATTTTCCAAGTTTTTTTTTAGATTTTTTCAAAAAAATATTTTGATGCAAAAAATTTTTTGAAACAATTCTAATAGCAACTGCAAAAAAACATTATCAAAAATATTTTTGTTAGTATTTTTTATGATTTTTAGAAAATTGCTAAAAAGCCACATTTTGTATGAAAAAGAGGAAAATGGGGTTAAAATAGTCATTTTTAGCAACACTGAGAAAGTAATGCGCTTTTAGTATTATTGCAAAGAAATTTTTTTTTTTTTTTGTAAACCGAAACCATACCGGCATTTCAAAACCGAAACACACAAAAACCGGTTCACCGTTACGAAACCTTTATTCAAAGATTTACCGTAACCGATAACCGAAAACCTAAATGCGAATATAACCGAAACCGTAACTGAAACCGATATTCGTTTCGGTTTTAATCCCTGATAAAAACTTTAAATTAAAAAAAAAAATTTTAAAAATTGTAGAAAATATTTTTTTACAAATTTCAACTATAGCTCATACGTAAGCATTTAGGGGGCGTGTCACTTTTCTTGAACACTTATTACATAAGTTGAAGAGCTATCTATTATATGTCATTTATTTTATCTCATTTGGCTCAAAAGTTACGATTTTTGCAAGGCATATTGACCAATGGCCCCACTGTGCTACGTTGATATCGTTGTTGCTAGCACAGGATAAGATAACCAAAACATTTTGTATTTAAATTATTAGCTTAAAACCATTATTATTTTTATTTTAAGCTTAATGTAAAACTATTGTATTTAACTAATTAGAATTTTATTGTTAGATATTTGTAGCTACGTTTTTTACTTAATTAGTCTGGCAACACTTGGTATAATTATTTAGTTGAGTTAGTCGACACTTTTCTCAACTTGTTGTTGTTGTTCCCCCGCCTTTTTGCAGTTCCTCACGCGCTGGGAAATCGTCGATTGTGGCACGTTTTCTGGGCAATCGCTTTGAGGAGGCCTATACGCCAACTATTGAGGAGTTCCATCGTAAATTGTATCGCATACGAAATGAGGTCTTTCAATTGGATATTTTGGATACTTCTGGCTATCATCCGTTTCCCGCAATGCGTCGTTTGTCATTTCTAACGGGTGAGTTGGATGTGCGAGTGTGTGTGCCATATGTGTGTGTGTGTGTGTGTGTGTGTGTGTGTTTGTTAACCGCAATCATTTCAAACGCACGTTTCATCACTTAAGCTCCCAAGTGCCAGGCGCTATTTAATGTGCTATAAATTATCATAAGAATCAGACGCAGCTGAAGAAGTCTGTTCTTGTCACTTACACACACACACACACCCACACACACACAATGCTAGTTCACATTTTGGGAGTCCAAGTGGAACATAATAAATAAGCCATAAATTTGCATCAACTAAATCGGTTAAGAATAAATATTTGATTTGATGTGCATCGATTTGTATTTACAGGCGATCTCTTCATATTGGTCTTTAGCATGGATTCCCGGGAGTCCTTTGAGGAGGTCGTGCGTCTGCGGGAGAACATCCTGGAGACCAAGTGGGCTGCGCTCAATCCAGGATCTGGATTTAAAAAGAAAAGTCTGCCAAAAATACCCATGATATTAGCAGGCAATAAATGTGATCGCGACTTTAAGTGAGCTAATGAAATAACCAAGTATTTAAGTTTTCTAATCCCACAATGATAATCCCTTAATAGAACTGTGCAATTGGATGAGGTGATGGGCTATATAGCTGGCCAGGACAATTGCTGCACTTTTGTCGAGTGCTCAGCACGTCAGAATTATCGCATTGATGATTTGTTTTATGCACTGTTCATGGTGTCTAACTTGCCCCTGGAGATGACACCGAATCACCATCGCCGCCTCGTGTCGGTCTTCGGTGCCCCCTCGCCACTGCCCCCGCACGGCTCAGCGGTTGGTGGCAGCAAGAAGAATGCACTCTCCATCAAGCGTCGATTCAGCGATGCCTGCGGCGTCGTCACGCCCAATGCCCGGCGTCCCAGCATCCGCACCGACCTCAATCTGATGCGCTCCAAGACGATGGCCCTCAACGAGGGCGGCGAAGGTGTCCGCAATGCATCCCGCTGGAATCGCTGTGCCATCATGTAATCTAATCTCTCATTGAGTTGGCAAACTGATTTAAATTGAGACCTCTGACGTCCATGTGATAGTAGTGAGAAGCGGTCATAGTCTGGGTCTGGATCTGTGTCTGTGTCGGAGACTCTGAGAGATACTCGTATTTTAATTTTAAATGCAGCGTCTGGGTGATTTCGATATGTAATGTAAATACTTGAATATTTATGTGGTTAGTCTAAGCCAAGTAAACGTAATTATTATATATGCATTTTACATTTCTCGCATTGTTACTCAACTATCTGCAAAAGCAAACACGTAACTTGTAGAATATTATAAATAATTCGCATTAATCACACACAAAGTTACTGTTCTTCCCTCCACACTGACACCCAATTTCCAGCTCTCTTATATTCCATTTACAAACATACTTTTATTCTTGTATTTGTTGATTTTTATATTCGAATTGCACATACTCTACATATAATTAGTTGATGCACCAAATGAAAAAAAGGAATAACCAAAAGGCAGGCAGACAATAATGTTATGACGTACTTGGAATTGGTACTTGTTATTCGATTCGATTCGATTCAGTTTTAGATTTACGTGAAATGAAATGATATAATATTGCTAATTTAATTGTTATTGTTGATTGTTGTTGATGTTACCGAAATTTCTGTTCAGGAACACACTTTTCACATATCAGCCAAAGAAGTCCCTAATTAAATGCCAGATCAAAATATAAATACACCGAAACCGGAAACGGAAACCCAATCTATTGACCTAAAGGGTCCAAAATAAACACTATTGTTAAACTTGTACACCGAGAAACTAAAAACCGAAACTAATCAATGCTAAAACCAATAAAAATACATATACTTATACATATATATATACATATTACACATACATATACACGTCTAGCGTTAAACCGAATTTATGTGTAGTAAATTCGAGTTTCAATTTAACCTAAGCAACAGCAACAATTTTCGCGAGTTTAACTAACAATTTAATTACAAACTATTATTATGGATAATGTTAATGGAGTTAAACAAAGACCAAATTATTATAACTATATACAACCAAAAAAAAAACAACAACCAACATATATATACATATACTATTTACTAACTATAATTAATACCTAAATTACTGAAAAACAAAATGCGTTAACAAAAAGTTATTTAAATTTCATATTCATTCCAAGAAGTGCAAATATTTACAATTTTCATAAGGGACGGGACCTACAATTTGTGGTTAATATTATAATTATAATTATGAAGACAACATTGAACAATTATGGGTAACGGCTCAAGATTTGCATCGTTTACATGGTATAAAATTTACATTTTAATGCTTTGGATTTGCATTGTTTATTACAATTAAATAAAAATTAAATAAAATTCCAGAGAAAGTAATTTTAAATTGTTATACTCGTATTTTGTATGGAGCTTTTTCGCAAGCTTTCAAAGCTTTGTGTCGTTTAATTCGACTTCGACTCTGCAAGGACTTTGGTTGCTGCTTAAATTACTGTACGTGCGAAAGCTGTTCTAGCTTCCAAGTCCGAAAGCTTGTTTAGCTTAGCCTAGTCCCATCAAAAGCACAGCGAAAGCTCTTTGTAGTTCAGCAGTTGAACGTGAACAAAAGTTTCATGAATTCACAGGATCCAATCAGCCAGAGATAAGGTCTAAATGAAAAGTCTAACTGAAGGGACATCCTCTAATTACACATGGCGTATACTTGATTTAACCAGGAAACTGTAGAATGCCAACTCGTTAATTCAATTGCAATTCTACACTCCACAACAAGTTTGTAAATTACGGGAAAAACTAATGTTAGCCCGATTGCAACTAATTGCTGAAACCTGGGAACAGTTGCCTGAATAGTCGTCTGGTTAGAGCCATGGCCAGAAGGGCATGGGGATGGGGTAGCACGTGCTGTGCAACGACAACACATTTACGCCCAATTAAACAATGCGGGCGGTGAAGAGTAGGGAAGAAGGGGACGGTCAACGCATAAAAGTGTCGTCAATTTTAATTGTTTGTCCGATCGCAGACAGGGGCTATTAATAGGCTTATGGTTTATATGATATACTGAGCTGTGGAGCTGTGTGGCTTTGGGGCATTAGCTGCTGCTGGCTTATGCACGTGCAGCAGCAGCAGCAGCTTGCCTAGTTGAATGCCCCGTTGTTCCTGCCGCCATTGGCGACACTCGATAATCAGTGCGGTTGCCGTTGCGCGAGGTGCAATTTGCATGTGCAACGTTATCAATGCCGTTGTCAATGTTGTTGTTGCTGTTAGCCACCACAGCAACGGGATATTGGACATCGGACAATGAGACATTGAACAGTGCACATTGGACACATGGAAATGCATTAAGCAAATGCCAATTATGTTTCCCAAAATAGATTTAGTCGCAAAGCCGAATCATAATTTAAATTCAGCGGCTGTTAAATATTGCATTGATTCGATTAATGACTATATATACCAGATCAATAAACGTATAATCCTTATCATCAGAGCTACAATTTTATGAAATGAAACCAACCAATGTCTATGTATATAAGAGATAGTCAGTTAGTTTTGACTAAAGCATATTTAATAGAAGTGAATTAGAAAGTTAACTGCCTTTAGAAAATTTGTAGAAGTTGTAGTCGTTGCTTAAATAGTGAAATTAGTAGTTGTATCAACAGTAGAGGTAATAGCTCCTCAAAGTACCTAATCAACTAAATGAAGTCCAAAGGGAATATTTAAATAAACCTTAATTAATATGACGAGTAGATATCACAATATTAAATTGCAATAAATAAGGGGCTTGAGTTGGATTTGAGCTGAAATGGCAATTGCTGCTTAGTTTACCAGTTGGTAAATATTTGTCTACGGAGATAGCAACAAAATTGTGAACTTATTCGCACGATTCGCTGGCAGACTTTACTTGGCTGCATGCCTTGGCTTACTACGAGTATACTCGTACAGTGCCAACTATAACTACTCGCCCAAAAGTCAACAACAGCCCACGCAAAAAACTTTGTGTATAAACAGCAATAGGAACAGGAATAGGAGGAGCAACAACAACAGCAACAGCAACAACGGCAACGGCGTCTTTAAGTCTGCAACACCTGTGCGGGTCGCTTACAGTTGATGTTGCCACTACAACGACTCTGACTACAACTTGCTGTTGTTGTTGTTGCTGTCGCTATCGTCAGCGTATTTGCTTATTGTGTTTGTAAACATTGCTAACAACTTGAGTAATGCCGGCGACAACGCACCTTCAACGTTCAACTGAGCCCCGAGCCCCCATACCCGATTCCCGATTCCCAACCCCGATCCTGATACAGTTACTGTTGCAGTTGCTCTGTTACTTTTACTTTTACAATTGCTAATAGAGGGCGACGAGTTTGGGTGTAGGTGTGTGTGTTGGTGTGTAGGTGTAGTGAGTGGCGCGGAAATACAATATATATATTCCGTTGGCTGTGAACCTTTTGGCCCTTTTCCCTTGACTTTTTCTCGCTGCTGCTGCTGCTCCTGCCAGCAGCAAGTTGTAAGTGCTCAAGTTTTTCAATTAAAAGTTGCTACCTTTTTGTGTTACTGCGGCGGCATAACATAAATACGCATGTGAGTTTCCATTTGAATCAGCGTGTGTGTGTTTGTGTGTTTGTTTGTTCGCATGTGTGAGTAGCTGCCTTGACTTAACGCTAAAAATATCAATAAACCACATGGTAAATAGCTCAGCTCGCATTGCATTGCTTCAACACCGTCAACCTCCGTTCGCAAACAAACAATGGTATTGCCAACGACAGGTGTTGAAGTCCAAAGCATTATAAATTCATAAAAAGAAAAAAATAAAACAATACCGAAACGTCAAACAAATTGCAAGTTTTCAGTTGCATTTCCGCAAAACGTAACTGAAATAATACGTTACTTTTACCATTACCATATGTATAACTCCTCTTTTTACCTGGCTACCCGTACTTTTAACGTTCCTGTTGCTGTTACTGGAGTAAAAGCCGATTTCGTTGCCTTGGCTGATGTTGCCGTCACCGCAGCGCCGCAAAGTATGCAACGAAAGCCATGGTATCGAATGCCCGCTGAAGCCCGACAAATTGAAGGTAGGCCAACAACGGCAGCAACAACAACAACAACAACAGCAGCAAGAACAACAATGTCTTCTTCTTGATTCAACTCCTTGCTCCTTCTTCTTGGCATGCCATGTGTGTATGTGTGCGTGTGCATGTGCATGTGTGTGTGTGTGTGTGCATGTATGAGCGAATATGTCTGCTCACATGACAAGTTGAAATGTTGACGGCTCACTGATGGTGCATGTGTCTGTGTGGGTAAATAACTGCGCATACCGAAGCGTGATAGGGTATATAACGTATCTGCGTGAGGTAAACTGCATTGATCAACCAAAATATCTAGAAAAATTGTAAATAAATTGTAAATAAAATAATTATTTTAAATAATATCACAATAAAAACCAACAAAGAAAATGATCAACTAATATTGTATATAATACAAATATTTCTAAAGAAATTTAAGCTATAATTTAAAATAGCGATGGCCATGGCTCTTACTGAGCCCAGTGCTCCTTCCGATATGTTTTGGCGAGCTTACAAAAACAAAATACATGCATTGTCCTCCTCAGTCAGACTGCAAGACAAAATACACACAGTGCGTGCTCGAATGAAGCTCGCGCTGACGGCGACTTTTTTATTTATTGCTCGCGCGTTTTGATCGACCCTTGACTCTAACAGTGGTCCTTAATAATGCCCCAAAATTTCTGATATCCGAGTGACAAAAATTGTTTTTAAAAGGCTCCAACCCCATTTGTTCCAATAATTTAAATTTTGCCTCTCCCACTTACACCTGTTTATCTCACGAACGAGGTGAGTTTCCAAAAGTCTTAATATGCACATTTGTAAGTTAAATTGATACCTTTCGATCGGTATATAATTCATAGCAAATTTTTCATTCGTCATCCTTAATGTAGACGTTTTTGTTGTGCTTCCGATTGAAAATTTCGTACCCACCGCGGTTTTATATAAGTTTTTTGAAATGAAAATTAAAGTATTAATCGAGGATTCACACAACTTGGTGATGGTTCTCTTAAGCAAAGTTTGTAGTAATTGATTCGTTATCTACTGCTTTTCCAGGGTATTTTGGCAGTCAGTAATTCTCATTTGCAATGCGCTTGGCTGTGAGTGCATGTTTGAATGATTTTGTGGCGTTGCGCCGTTGAAAAATCATACAAAGTTATGCAAATTCTGATGCGGCTGTCGCCGATGACGGTGCCGCTGCCACTGCCGCTGCCATTCGAGCTGCCTCTGGTGCATCGGTTTCTGCGGTTTGGCATGCATAATTGTTGGTTTTTAGTTACACGTTAGGCCGAGCCGCAGACGCGCAAGTCGGTTATTAAATTGGAATACGTCTGCGTCGACGTGTGGCAGCAATGGTATTTCAAATTCAAATTCTTACTATGAACTGTTGCAGCCTGCAGCAGTACAGGTACACGAGTACTAGCCCAGTTCAATGTATTCTAATCAAAATCCCAGACATCTCACACACACACACTTATTTGCTTAAACCAAAAAGAACAATAATCATTTCTCAGACATTTCTTTTGCTATTTACATTTGCTTTGGTTTCGCCTGTCGTGTCTGCCCCTCGGCCTTTCCGCCTGTCCTGCCTGTCCGCCTGTCTGCCTATTCGCCTATCAGCCTGCCTGTCCGCCTGTCCGATGTTTAGCCTGGGGCTATGGCTATCATCAAAAAACAATTCTGCGCATAGCGTCCGCAGAATAATGGACGTTAGGCCTTGCTTGATAAGCTAAATGATAAATTGTTTTTATTCGTGACATATGTATGCATGTGAGTGTAAGTGTGTGTGTGTGTGTGTGTTACCCTCACATACGAGAACCACACTCGCCAAATACGAGAAGAAACTTCTTTGGGATGCCCAATGTGTAACTTGTGTGTGGTTTGCAGAACAACTTGTGTTTTGCTCCCAAAAAATAAACAAAAAAGAAAAGAAGTAAACGAAAGAGGAATGGGAAAAATGAAAGGAAAAACAGAAAACAAGCAGAGAAACTTGTAAACGCGCCTGGGTACAAAAGTGGAATCTAATAAGCTCACGGCTAAACGTGTTATGATGAATGACATTGTCAGGCGCACACGGAATTTAAAAGTTTTGCGAGTACGAACAAACCTGGAAACCTGAAAACCTGGAAACTGGCAAATGGCAAGTCTTATAATTGAAAAGTGAAAATGCAATCGTCTTCGAGCAACAAAATGTAGTTACTTTTATAATAAGTTTGTTGCTTTGTTGTGCTTCACCTAATGACAAAAGGTCGATTCAGATTTACTGTTGCCTTTGGTGGCATCGCTTCCGGGTTTAGCCTGAATCTGATTCTGTTTGGTTGCGATGAAAGGCACAACGGCCGCATGGCCTACAGACTTTGAAGCTAATCAACTAATAAAAAAATGTTTGGTATTCATTCATTAAATTAAAATTTCATTCAGCTCATCTGGTTTGATTGCTCTGGGCCTAAGTGGCTGACTTTGGCTCAGACTCACCGCACACAATCGCGCCACAATTTGAATCCCTATCGCAACCCCAATGCCATTTCCATTCCCATCCCCATTCCCATTCTCAATCCCATTCCCAGTCCCAATCACAAACGTAATCGCAATTGTTGGCTTTTCCTGGTCCATCGGCTTGTTTATTTGTTTATTTGTTTGTGTTCTGTCCTTTGTCGGTTGTCAGTCTGTTTTCGGCTACCTTAAAACAGCTTTTTGTATCTCCATCTATTGCATTGCCAATATCTGTATCTGTATCTGTAACTGTATCTATATCGAGTATCATTTGTTGCGACCAAACCGCATCCGCAGATGCCATTGAAACTATACTGCCTGCCATTGAAATTCATAAAGCATCAGTGGACCAACACTGAGTTCGTGCCAGGGGCGGGGCCTGTACAGTGGATACGGCATTTTATGGCGCTTTCTCTGTTTGAAATCATTTGGTTTAATTCAAGTGAAAAATTATTTAAATTGGTAATCAAACGTGCGGTACGCAGCCACAGATGAACCTGGAGTTGGAGAGACAGAAGAATTACTTTGTTTTGCGATTGTGTCTAGAGCGGAATTCGAAATGGAAATGAAAATTGATTTAAAATTAAATAAGAAATATTGATCAAAGTAATTTCTACACGTAATAATTTCGCCAAGATAAAACAGATACATTGAAGGAGTATCTCAGAATGTATCATAGAGCTCAAAGAGTTTCCGACCCTCAGCCCTTGAAGTAACTCTTTATAAATGAAAACAAATAAAATGATTTCCATTATTTTAATAAGCAAAACAACTTGTTGATGGCTTTGATAATTTAATTTTTATTTCATATTATTTATCATATTTCTGATAGTATTATTTTTAGTTGTTCTTTTTCTCTGCTCATGTATTCTTTCTATCTGCATAGAAGTGTTCGACTTAGGACTAGCGGGCTTTAAGTATTCATTTTGATTTCACTAAATGTAGTTATTTGCATCATCCAAATGTATGTATATATGTTATATATAATACTTATTGACTATGTATGTATGTAGCTTCTTGGGACTAACTGCGACCCAATTGGTGTAATTTTATTAAATTAAATTATAAGTTTAGTCGGTTTTACAATTACAATTAATTACATTACAAATTTTGTATGTGGAAATGCATTAATTAAATGCAAAAGAAATTACATACTCGTAAGTACATACATGGGAATATGTATATATGTACGCGAATGTGTATAACTAACTATAATGTTGCAAGTACTCGTTGAAGTACTCGTAATTGAGTTTACCGTTAAGTATTCGTACTAGAATTACAATAAGTTACATTACAAACATACATATGTATGCATACGTGTGTGTGTATGTGCATATGTATTTGTTATTGCATTTATAATTAAGTTGCGCTCATATAAAAAAGGGCTTACACTTCTAACAACGAGTATTTCAATGTAGAAAATCTGACTACATGATAATAGATACATTTTCATTTAATAATATAATAGAAAATTGGCATAAAACATAATGATCATTGGATGTTTGCATGCGATAGTTAAAAACGGTTTAGAGTGAGGTGGCTTAAAATGTTTTCATTTTGCATATTTCTTCTTTTTTTGTTTGCTCTTTATTATTGTTATCGAGTTACGAGTATCTTAAACATTTACACATTTAGAAGTCTTTGACAAAATACATTTATACACGTATACAGCGTATGTATGTATGTGTGTGGTAATGTATCTTCACTTCGATCCGCTGCTGCACCTACATACAATGGAGATATAGGAATCTAATTTGGCCAGTAAGTATGCTGTCAGAAGAAGGATTGGTTGGTTGGTTGTTTAGTTGGTTTTCTTTTCTATTCTTTTCTGTTTTTATTTGTTGGTTCGCTTGGCCTCAATATTGATAGTTTTCTTCAAGTTCTTATCGAGACTAACCTAAGCGGCCTTTGCCTTCGCTGTGACTTAATTACAAAATTAGCTTAGTTTAGTGTCTACAACTACGAATACAAAAGTTGTTTTTGTTGCCTGGCTGAACATAAGAATATTACAAATTACAAATTACAAATTACAGATTATAGATTACAAATTATATGTATATTATCATCCTATTTATTATTCATATGTATTTCTGAGTACTCGTACTCGTATATGTACTCGAATTTCACTATGCAATCGTTAATCCATCCATTTGTCGCTTACTTGAGTATTTTTTGGTTTTAGTTTGGAATTCGCTGATTATATGCATGGCCATGATTTACGTTTACATTTAATGTAATGTTGTGTGTGTGTGTGTGAGTGTGAGTGTGAGTGAGTGTATGGCTGTGACTGTGACACGGTGACTGTGGTGTAATGGTATTTGTAATGATATTGGTATTGGTATTTATATTACGAGCATTCTCGCTACAGTTTCAGTTACCGTTCCCGTTCCCGCTCCAACTCCAACTCCCTCTGCCACTCTCCATCCTCGAGGGTTGCTGGGTGCTCTCCTGGTGCGCGTCTTACAGCAGTAAATTGTCTAAATATTCGCCGTACTCCTCGGCCGTGCTGAACTCCAGTTCGCTGTGACCTGAACTGTAACTGCGACTGTGACTGTGACTACGACTGTAATGAGCAAAGTTCGTTTGGTGCGTGGTGGGCACCATAAAATGTTAATGCCAAATCAATACTACACGTGTAAGACATTTCATTGCTTTTATCACTCCACCTCATTCCCATTCACTCAACTTCCCCTCTCACCTGCTGACGTCACGCTTTTTCCGCCGATCCTGTGACAGCGCCTCCACACAGAGCACAATCAGTTTGCCGTCGCACGGTTGACGCTCCTGATCGAGCAGCTTGTTGCCCAGCAGGTTGCTGGCATAGCCGAACTTCTCATGGGAGCCCGAGTGCCAGGCATCGCAGTAGGTGTCCATGGAGCGCTCTCCATTCGGCAGGGATCCATGCCAGACCAGCCTTAGCGGCCTATATAACATTGAAATGTATGTATATAGAGAGTTGTCAGTCGGCAGAAAGATTAAATAAAGTTTATTAATAAGATGAGATTAAATATTAATATATATAAATTTAATTAAAGATTTAAAGTTGATAATTTAGACCAGCGGTGGGCACAAAATCTGAATTCGGGTGCAGCCGCTGGCTCCCGGAGCCCATACGTGCCCACCGCTGATTTAGACTTCTAATTTAAAATGAAGATAGTCTGGAATAGTGATCTGAATTCCAAAATCAGACCAACTTCAAACTTTTTTTTTCATTTGTGTTTTTTAAATATTGTAATCATGAAATTGATTTAATTAATTCGACATATAGTCAGAAAATTATGTGCATTTATTCTATTTTTGTCAAGACAGTCACTTGACATGTTTTGATTTATATAGAGATGAACGGTTTCAAAGAATTACCATAGGGGATCCGTGAGAACATTCTTTCCGCTGAAGCTGTAAATTCGCGGCGCCTGCGAGAAGAAGCCGCCCTGTCCGTTAAAGATGCCCTTCCAGGAGTTAAAGAGCACGTCGCCGCGGGTATTCACCACAGGCAGATCCCGGTCGGCGGGACGCACGATAGAGTCCAGATTCTGTACCCTATGGGTGGATGAAAGGCAATCTATTAATAGGATGTCAGGAGCCAGGTTGTAATAGCAAATCCTGCATATTGCTTTATTTATTTATTTGTGTTTTTCTTTCTGGCAGTCGTGACATTAATTTATCCATCCATTCAAGGCTTTTGTGCTCTCGCGCTGTGCAAATAAATTGCCCAAGATTGTTTTCAGCGGCTTTTGTTTTCATCTTTTTGCCCTGGCCCCTTCAAAAAGTATCTAGATTAAATTCGAGTTAATGAGCTCCAAAACCGCCACCGGATGGTGTCCAATGCCAAAACGTGATATTGTCGAGTGCGAGGCTAAAGTACAGTGGCAAACTAAACATAAAAAAACATGCCCTAATACGCGTAAAAAATCTAAAGACAGATAAGACACACCCACTATTTGCCGGAAATACAAACACAAACACACAAACATATACATACATATATAACTCACCTGGACGAGAGGAACGCCTTGAATGTGCCCAGCAGACCGGCTCGACGGCCTTGACGATAACAGGCAAAGTCAGCGCCCCGAATGCCCTGTAAATCCCCAACATAGGGCTCGTTGAGGGCCGCCACGCGAAGCTAAAAGAGGGAGACAAGGACAAAGACAAGGACAAGAACAGAGCAAAAGAGAGAGGGGGGAAGAGTAGAAAATATGGCACAAAATTAATTTGGAATTTATGTCAAGTATTTTAAGATCTAATTAATACGAGTATAGAATTTAATAGCTGCGAATTGTTTATACAAGAAATTTCAGAATGGGGAGGATTTAAACTTGATTCTTTTGAGGGCCGCTATAAAATGATAAAAATGAAAATGATAAGAGAGTATAATATATAGATATTTCAATTTAAGGGAATAACTTGAAAACAAACACAAAAATCTACGACGAGCACAAAACTAAAAGGGAGACCCGCTTGGTATGCTTATAATTGCAATTGCTCCCGGGAAGGGGGCAACTCTGGAGGAGGACTCAACTCACCATGCGCGGATACCACTGAGAGGGGTATTTGTTGTTCCCACAATTTCATCGACGACGCAAGCGTATAAATATGTACAAACAATTGGAAATTTTAAAATAATGTTTGCTCTTTTTTTGTTGTAAAATTTAAATTGTACACAAAAAGCGCTCAACTCTTGTAGTGTCTTTCAAAGGGCTTGTTGAGTTGAGTAACGAATAGTAAATGAAATACTTGTGCAAAAAAAGCGAATAACTGACATATAAATGCGACACAGCAAATAATTCCAATAACTCAGATAGCAATTGAAATCCAGAAAAGTAAGTTAAATTAATCTACGAATACGAATACACAAATTGAATTCACGTTTTAGAATATAACAGAACTCTGAACTCAAAATGCAATTTTCTCTAATTAGAAACGTTTTCATTGACCAAACCAAACCAAAATCGGATTATTTAATATGTCTGTGAGTTTGTGTGTATTTGTGTGTGTGTATGTGTGTGCAAGAGATGCGTTAATTCGATTTACGAATAGTATTATTATTTTTTTTTTTGTTATTTAATGTGTGTTGAGTGTGTTTGAATGTGAGATATATTATTTAATTACCGTTTCGTATTCGGGCGCGGTTGTAAACTGCATTTAATAACAATTAATAATAAATGGTTTAGTAGTGTTTATTAACTGAATTACTTAATTTCTTTTGCTAGATATTAATTGTAAAATTAGCAACTATCGAGTGTTCAGTTATTGTTATCATATGAGTGTGGTGTTTTTTTATGAATGCTCGTGTTATTCAAGTTTTTTTTAGCTAACTTTACACGTGATAGCGGTCCTTGTGCATCAATATCTTTTTTAATTGATATATTCATTCCAAATTTTTTGAATTAAAATAATGCACAAGCATCACTTTTATTATCGGTATGTGTTGAAGTACAGCTAATACATATCGCTCATTTACATGAAGAGTGACTTATATCGAGATGTGTCGACTGTGTTTTTTGAAAGCGGCCAAACTTGTAAATTTGAGAAAATAACAACTGAGCTTTATGAAACACAAATTATCTTTTCTAATCAACGATTGCATTGCAACTGAGATATATCGTTCTTTTGAGTTAACAAAGTCGAATCGTTGGAAAAGAAAAAACGACATATGGGTATTTCCAGGATTGAGATATGAACGTCTTTAAATGAAAAAAAAAATGTCAAAAATTGACATTTTCAAAAATATTTTTTCACGTGTTTAATGCGTTTTATCAACACTATTTTTATTATAAAAGACAAGCTTTGAAGATCTGTCGTTTTCGAATTATTTATAGAAAACAATGCATCGCGAACGCGACGAGCAGAAATCATGTTTGACTTGACAAATGCGAAAGTCCTTGAAATGTGGCGAGTAATTTAGATGAAAATACTCTTAAACCATAATAAAATAATGGAGTTTTCCATTTTTGAAATAATTTTGATATGTTACTATCATTTTATTTATTTTACAAGTTTTGTTAGTAATTTGTAACGCGACATCGCGAATGTGACAAGATTTCCACCTAGTTTGTGCCAAGAATTTATTAATCAAATTTTATTCAATATATTGAAAACAGCTTGTAAAACTTGTTTTAAACTAAACCTTCAATATATTTCTATATATTACAATGGTTTATGTTCTATATGTTCATCCTATTGAATTTCTTCTAGCGTATATTGGTAAAATAAATAAAGTGTGCTACAGAAATCTCTTTCACTTGAATTTGACGTAAATTTGTATGAAATTTACGTCATTTTTCAGGGGAAAGAGATTTCTGTAGCACACCCGAATAACTTGAATACGATACATTTTTGGAAGAAAATTTCACAAGATGTGAGTTTTTGATCAATTTTACGTTTTTGGGCAAGGTGGACCTTTTTCTGGAAATGCCCATATACTCTTCTCACGCTCTCGGTATTAAAGATAGGATGATGAAATTTTTACACAACATAGATTGTCACATTGCGAACATTTCTGCAATATTAACTCAAAAATCGTGTTTTTCGACTTATGTTACTCTTCATGTAAATGAGCGATATGTATTGTATCTTTTTCTATTGAAGAATCTAAGTTCATTTCAAACACTTACCGTTGGTGTGTTGAGCAATGGAGGTGGACTGTTTAGCAGGTTTTTCGATTGCAAGTCAAATCGCAATGAAGGTGACACTGTGGTGGGCGGAGCTGGCGTTGCAATTGGCACCAGTGTGCCCAGCTGTTAACGAAAACAAATTTAGGGAAGAATTTGTATAAAATAACAAATATAGGAAAATATTCACTTATTATTATATTGAGTTCAGACTAGGTCAAAAAAGGACTCGTCAACAATTCAAACTCTTACACATCCCTCGACTTTATGCTAATATCTAAAACTCTTCATAGCCTAATTAAAACCTGTAATTCTTGACCTCAGTCGTAAACTCAAAACAGCTGTAGTATTTCCAGAAATTAACAAAATATTATAATTTTGTAAATATAACTACATCTTTTCTAACATTGTTAATTAAATAATACCTGTCATAATATCTAGACGTATTCTTTTTATTAAGCGGCAAGTAGGTCGTGAGTCACTGTGCGGATTTCCTTGCCGCCGTCTGACAAAAGTTTTAATTACTATTTTGAACTTTAAGTAGTCGACTCGTGTACTGGAATCTAATTAGGGCGAGAATGTCACAATTGCCACTGATGCAAGTGCGAGGACGAGAACGAGAACTTCAGAGCTTAGACAGCCGGATGCTGGGTTGGGGTGTCAATGAGCTTTCGCTTGATTTACCCACATTATTTAGGGGGCGGAAGGGAGGCAGCCCTACGCACGTTTTGTTGCCAAAAGTATTTAAATGTTGCCGTCAAAGGCATGAGATTTGTCTGATTTGTCTTCCTTTCCCCCTATAAATGCCAGAACATTTTCATTTCCATTCTAGAAGCTATGCACATGCCATTACCAGTCACCAGTCACCAGTTACCAGTTACAGTAGACTGTTGCTAGGCAAAAGCTGTGGATGGAGGCAGGACCACGCCCCGAGCTCGTGCTGTGCCTGAGCTGACTGAGTATGAGTATGAGTATTGGCTTTGTGATTGCAACAACGGAAGCGGAAATCGAATCTTGAGCAGTTTTCAGAATATGTATTGTACACCAAGAACATTCTGCACAATCAGGCGCCCCCAAAAAATCATACAATGGTTTTTTAATAAAACTCTGCCAATGGGGGGAATAGGGAATCCGTTCCCCCTCCCTACTGCTCCCTCCTTAACATACTGTATTGCCATGCTAAGCGGAAGAAGAACTGCTCCCAAATTGTGGCCACTTTAATGGGTAACAAGCTATTTGAAATTCGGTTCAATTTTGCGTGTAATTTCTTCCCCTCACAAGTGCTGACCATGGCAAGTTGCCAAAAACTGTTCCAGTTGCGTACCAACTTCAATTTCAATTGGGTTTTCGCAAGATTAATTGGCAATGGTGACTGATGCAGTTCACAATTTGAGCCCCTTAACATTCTACTCTGCTGAGTCGAAATAAAATATTCCATTTCCGTTTAATATTATTTTTAATCTCCTGTTTCACTTTATGGCCCACACGAGCAAACACAACCAGTTGACGGTTGGAGGGTAATGAGGGGGTACTCGTATACTCGTAGTATGCATGTTTTATTCTTTGTCAATAAAGGTTTTTTAGCAGCGCAGATGCTGACTCACTGACTGACTGACGGAATGTCTTCTAGTAAGAAGGCTGGCTTGACTTGACTTGACTTGAATTGCCTGCCTGGCTGACTGACTGTCCGTCCGTCCTTCTGTCCAGCATCAATACCAGCTTAAGACGTCGCCTTCTCTTGACTTGTATCGTTAACTTGCTCCCAGTGAAAAGACAGGCGCGAGTCAATATAATTGAATAACGACACACGCACACACACAGCACACACATCACACACACGTTTCTGGGCATGTTGCCGATCCATTGGCAATCAGTCAGAACGTCTGCAACATTTAATGTGCAAATAAAAAACAGCCAAGACAAGGACAATGCCAAACAAACCTTATTTTATGGCCAAAAACAAGAGCCAAAATAAACAAACAAACAAACAAAAAAAACAAACATATGTACGTCAATTTCGTCTGAAACTGAACTCAAAGCGTCTTTTGCCCTATGTCTTCTATTTTTATATGCATTTCATTTCATTCTGTTTTGTTTTGCTTTGTTTTTTTGTCTTTTTTTTATTGTGTTTCCCGAGCCATATTTTCATAATACTCGTGCATTGAAAAGAGCCAAAATGGATTAATGGAGGGGCGTGTGCAGAGGCATAGACCCTATAAAATAATAAAGCGTCCGCCAACGACTTTTTGTTTGCCATATTTGGCATTTAAAAACGCACGCACAACGACGCCGTTGTTTGCTTGGGATTCAGAAGTCTAACTTCAACCCATCACCAAAACCAAACCAACCCGAACCCTATCCGAGAAATCCAATCCTCCACTTACCGCTATGTATTGCCAGCCCTTGTTGACGCGGACGAGCATCGCCTCCTCCTCGGTAATGTACGCCAAAGTTCCCGGTGGACTGAACGCCGATTTCTATGGAGGAGCAGAGATACCAAAAAAAAATTTAAATGAGTGTGTGCTGAAGAATACTCTTGGGTTGATGGGCGGATGTGTTGCCAGACTTGGTATAAATAGAAGAAGAAGAAGAGGATTCACCTTTGTCATTTCGTCAATGTTCTGGAAGGTGACTGCACCTGGCACGATTCTCATGTTCATGTTCGATGATGATGCGGAAAAGTATGGCAGCTCCTCGCCATCTCCCATGCCCATACCAATGCCCATGCCCATGCCAAGGGACTCCTCGTGCTTGTGCGAGTGGGCCGTCTGACGAGGTGGCTCTGCAAATGATGATTCCAAGACATGCGTGTTAAACATCAATTTCGAATTGTAGTACTTGCATCTGCATTTGAATCGGTGCGCGGTGATAAGTGATACTAATACTCAAACTATTGTACTTGAATGGTATTCAAGCTAATAAAATTGATCAAGTCTTATTTGAAATGTAGACGAAACAAAATATAAAATATTTTTAGCATTCACCAATGCAATTCTGCAAAACACGAGTCTTTATATAAAATTAAAAAAGCAGAGAAGAATGCACACTTTATCTAAATTTATCAATTTATCAATTTATCAAAAACAGACATATTCTCTTAATGAAAGAATATTAAAACTAAATATGTGGAAGTATTTGTTACAGGCAGAGCAATAAATTCTTCTTAAAAGTTTTAAATAAATTGATCTGCATCAAAAGATTAGTCGATATGATCTGTGAGAGATCTACCGGATAAAGCAGTGCGCAGTCTTTTGGTGAAGCGCACTGCTTGCATTTGCATAAATGGACTGCTTACAGTGATCACTTCTTAACTAGAGGTGGAGAACTATCGATGGCACTAACGGCAGACCTGCACTATCGATAGTGGTCGATAGTTTTTTAAGAAGCTCAACTCGTCACAGAAAGGCGCGCATTTGGCATCTGCAGCTTCGGAAACATTTAAGGTTTGTGTTTAGTAATTATAAATTTTTATGACAAGGATAAGTTCCTTACTATAGTCGAAATAGGTAAAGAAGAACGTAACGGAACTGAACCTAATACAAATTTTAATGTTTTAATATTTCTGTGTACCCGCCACTTCAGTCGAGTACGAGCGCATTTTCAGTAGGATGGACAAAAAGTTTTAGATTTTTTAGAACTTTGGCTATTACAATAGCATGTAGCGAAACATTATTGTTGATAACGAATTTTTATTTATTTTTACTTTTATAATACCTAAATAAATACCAATTTCAAATTTTAGTTGGCATTTTAATAAAAATGTATAATTTTTGGAATTCAACATGAATGCTCAAATTAACACACTATCGATAGTTATCAATGGTTTGAAAAATAATATCGCTGACTATCGATATCGATAGTTCTCCATCACTATTCTTAACTGCTTGCAAAATGTGTTTTGTCAAAAGAAGGCAGCATCTTAGCCCTAAATACATAAGGCAAGACAAATTAAACGCGATGTGATTGTAATACGTGTATAAATCAGGCTGGAGAATACTTTGAAAAACAATAAAACAATTTTTGATGATAAATATTCGCATTTTCATTATTAGGCCAGAAATATATATAGCAGCCCTCGTAATAAGTATAATAAATATAATAAATAAATATATAATTAAATATAAATATATATGTCTTATAATAATAATAATATCAGGCTATATTTCTGTTGAACAAAAGTGATTTCCGTAATGGACTATAATCTACGAATTACTTGTGTGTGTATGTTTGTTGTGGGTGTTTTGTTTACTGTCGTTGTTGTTGTGGTCGTTGAATGCATGACTATGTAAAAATGGTGAACTCAATGTTTACAGGTACTTCATTAACGGTAAATGAGATGATGATGATGATGTGCAAATAATGGGCCCGTTCCCAGAACGATGTAATGTTTTTTTTTTTTGTTTTCCTTTTGGTGCATGCCAATGCTAATAGGAATATGGTGTGTTAAATGTAAATATACCCTACATACAAAACACACTCATACTCATACGCACATACATACATATATATATGTAAATAAATATTAAGAATGAAATTAAAGATCATTTTCATGCAACATTTAAGAAATAATTTGTACTAGAGCAATTGGTGACTTTGATATGATTTAATTTGATTGGGATTTTGATGGTTTACCAGCTGTGCCATCGGGTCTATCGCGCAGATCTTGCAGCTCTCGGAGGGCTTTAAGTTCGTCTAAGGATGAGCGCGCTCCTTGATTGCGAGTACAATACAGAATGATTTGGAATTGATTGGATTCGTTTTTTTGCATGGGATTAACGCTATATACTTATGTACTTGTGTATGCATGTGTGTATTTGTGTGCGTGTATGTATGCATGTATATATGTACAGTTATGATTTATGGCACAGGCACGGGCACCTAACTATACATATATGTATATGTATTTATATGGATGTATGTATATACAATGTGAGCTAACATTTTCCGAACTTTCACAATCTCTTGCTCACCTGGTCGACCGTAGTAGGAAGCGTCTCCAAAGAAGCTACCACGTGAGTCCATGCCGGCTTCGCCTTTTGGTCCCGTGATCGATAGGCCGGGCATGCCTGGTGGTCCAGGCGGACCAGGTGGACCCGGCATTGGTATATACTGCACTCCACTGCCGTCGCCATCGCCGCCACCAGTTGTGGCAGGCAGACCAGGAGGTCCTGGCAAGCCATCGCGTCCATCACTGCCCCTGTCTCCCTTCTCGCCCTTAGACTGAGAGAACAATGCACATTAATATCGACAATTGAATTTATTGGTAGTTAAAACTCACTCCGTCACGTCCGCCTGCATCGCCCTTGACACCTTTCATGCCCATGTCACCCTTGGGTCCAGTCGCTCCAGGACGTCCCTAAAAGACCGATAAGTTAGATTCTTTTTCCGAAAAGTAAGCTAATGAAATGATGATATGAATCTAAGCGGCTAAAGTCTGTAATTTTCACAAAATACTGATTTACATTAACCTGAATTCTTAAAATTGTGGTCACATATGGAAATCTCTATAATGACGGATTTATTATTTATTAAATAATTTTAAAAATATACCCCAGGGAAATAAGTATATGTGGATAAAGTTATTACAAAACTAGTCGGCGGTGCTACAGTCGAGCGGTACTCGACTGTCGGAGACCCCGTACTTATTATAAAGATATCTCAAACAACAAAAAGATTTTCATACTAAGACTTTCTTTGGACTGATCGTTCCTATGGCAGCTATATGATAAAGTAACCCGATTTCAATCAAATTTGGTCAGTATGTATGGGACCATCTTTTATACATATTCTGTCAGTTTGGTTGAAATATCTCAAACAGCAAAAAAGTTTTCCATACTAAGACTTGATTTTCAACTGATTGTTCCTATGGGATCTATATGATATAGTAATTCGATTCCAACCAAATTTGGTCAGTATGTATGGGACCATCCCATATGCATATTCTGTCAGTTTAATTTAGTTATCTCAAACAGCAAAAAAGATTTCATACTAAGACTTGATTTTCGACTGATCGTTCCTATGGCAGCTATATGATATAGTAATCCGATTTCAATCAAATTTGGTCAGTATGTATGGGACCATCTTTTATACATATTCTGTCAGTTTAATTTAGTTATCTCAAACAGCAAAAAAGTTTTCCATACTAAGACTTGATTTTCAACTGATTGTTCCTATGGGAGCTATATGATATAGTGGTCCGATCCAAAATCTAAAACAAACTCGATCTGCTTGCAATATAGACGAACCTACATACCAAGTTTGGAGTCTCTCGCTCTTATAGTCTCTGAGATCTAGGCGCTCTTACAGACGGACAGACGGACAGACGGACAGACGGACAGACGGACAGACGGACAGACGGACATGGCTATATCGACTCGGCTGTTGATGCTGATTAAGAATATATATACTTTATGGGGTCTGCCACGCCTCCTTCTGCCTGTTACGCACATTTTTTTTTGTGACAAAGTTAATAGACCCCTTTACTTTTTTAAAGTACGGGGTCTAAAAATATACTTTAAACACAAAGATTTGATTCAGATTCCTTAAAATAATCTTATCATTTAATTTCCTTTTGAATGATACACAAACTTCCTTAACCCATTAAGTACCCATGGACCATATCGAGTTTTTGTAAAAGTGTTTTTTTTTCACTTTTTTTTTCGCGATTTTCTAAAAAAAATGTTTTGATGTAAAAAAATTTTTCAAACAATTCTAAGAGTGACTGCAAAAAAAAAATTTCAAAAATCTCTTCGCTAGTATTTTTTAAAATTTTTTTTTTACATTAAAACATTTTTTTAGAAAATCGAGGAAAAAAGTGGAAAAAAACACTTTTACAAAAATTCGAAATAATCCATGGGAACTTAATGGGTTAAAGACATTTTTTTTATCATTCAAACGGAAATTAAATGATAAAGTATATTTTTTTGAATAACTTCATACTTATATACTTATTTCCCTGGGTGTATTTGAATGCTCAAAATGCTTCATATTTTCATTATTTTTCTCTTAAATTTGATTTATTTTTAAGACTTAAATATTATTGATTTTAGAAGAATTCTGTTACATCAGTGTGCCATTTAACGTTACTAACTAACTGTGAAATAAAACCAAATTGAACTCTGGCCAAAAGCGGCACAACGACTAAACTTCAGCAGTTTCGAGTGCAACAATTTGGTAGTCGCAATGTATTGTTGTTGTTGTTGTTGTTGGCACTGACTCTGGCCAGAAATAGAGTCAAACTTTCGTTTGGCTTCATTTCTGTGCTGGAACTCATGTAAATACGTTGCTTGACTTTGATTTCGAGAGGCGGTAAACGTTGCCAGTTGGCAGAAGCGCAGACAGTTAAAGCAAAGCAAAAGCAAACTTTGCCTTTATATGACTACCATTGTAATCGTTGTTGTTGTTGTTGCAACGCCTGATGCCGTTATTGCGGAATAATGGTTGCAAGTGAAATTGTAGGGGGAAACTGCAATTGGAATCGCGGCAAACTGGCGAGCCGGCTGAGCGCCCTGAATAACCGTGATGAAAATGCACTTAAAATACTTTTCGTTTGAGTTGATTTCGCCAAGTTGTTCCCGGCACTTGTTTCGCATTTGATGTCTGGCTGTCTAGCTCGCGGTTGTAACCACAGAAATAAACAAAAATACAAACAACTGTCTGAGCTATAAGTGAACTTTACCGAGCACTACAAGGACACAAACAATGGACGGAAGCATGTGAAAGTTGCTCCCGATTCATGAATATGGATGTGGAAATGCGAATAAAGTTACGAGTGCCTCACCGAGTGCCCAATGTCTCCCGTGGGTCCAGGTTTGCCAGGCGGTCCAATTGGTCCAGCTGCGCCACTGCCTCCGCGTCTGCCACGCATTCCCTTCTCTCCTTTCTCGCCGCGTTCGCCTTTGGTGCCGTTGCCATCGCCGGGTTGACCTGCCAGTCCGGGCAGGCCTGGGGCACCGGGCTCGCCCTTGGGTCCGGCGGGTCCGTGCGCACCTTTGTGACCCTGTTATTGGATTTAAAGGAGACCAGTGAAATGTGTGCAAAATGATTTACGGTATTAAATATACGGTACATGCCCAAGGGGGCGCACTCACGCCTAATTTGGCCGTAAAACTCAATTTCAAACGTTTTGTCGTCGGGCAAAAATTCAATTCAAACTCATTTTGAAATCAAATCAATTCTAAAATCCACAATCCCCACAATCAAACACATTCCCACACGAACACACACACACACACACGCATTCTGTACATAAATTTATGCGCTCGACTGTATGCAATGCTGGTGACAAGCCCGAAAACACAAAACCATTGCCAAAAGATGACGCCCCGAGCTTCAGCTTCAGCTCCTGCTCCTGCTCTTTGTACCCGAACCCAAAACCTATCGAGCCTATCTAATGTTTATTTTATGCTTTGTATCAATGCGAATCCTCCAATGAGTTTCCCATTTTCCTTTTAACCGTTTTCCCCTGAATGGTGTAAATCTGCATTAACACTTCAAATCAAGCTCCAAAATTAACTTACTATAATATGTGTGGTTTGGAGCGTTTAGATAGATGGAGATACATTTAAATATCATTTAATATTCGGCATTATTATAATGATTTCCTGCATAAGTTTAGATAAATTATATCAAAAAAACAAAGATTGCCAGAAAAATGATAATAATAATAACTCGCAAAGCTGAAAATCGGAAATAAAATTTAGGAAAATAGAATTGGGGGGGCAAAGACATATACAGGCCTGTTCCGGTTTTCACTTTTTACTTTTTAGCATTTAGTGATAAGCATTTATTCACTTTGAATTTAGAACGAATATAGACGAAATGGTATTAGAGCAGTTCCAAGAAATTCAATACCTATAAATCTTATCAAAAGTGAAATTCGGAACAGGCCTGATAGACTCCGAAATAAATATTTTACAGAAAAGCAATATTACAATTTGGTCGAACCTTACACTTAGAATTAACGCAAGATCAAACAAATATTTATAATATACAAAACTGATTTAAGATCAGTTAACTTAGATTCAATATTCCAATAGAAAACACGACTTTATTTTTTGTCCCTGCCGTAAGTTCGGGTATTTTCAAGTCGAGTCCCAACTACCTTTTACTGCTGCCTTTCGGGAGCGCGGCTGTTGTGGAAGTTTGCCAAACGGCTGGCGGTCTGTCCCTCAAAATTCCCCTCGCCCCCTCTCCCGCTTCAGACAAAGAAGTACTCCCGATTTATCCCCAGTGTCGTCTTCCACATCATCAGCGCCTTAAATGGTTTGCCATAAATTTGCGCGCGCCTACTCGTTGTGTAACATATTCCCGTTGTGGGGTTGTGAACTTCTGGGTTGATTGTTGTGTGTACAAGTTGGGCATGTGAGACCTCGGCATATGGTAAGAGGAATGGAGGGAACGGAACCCGGCTTTAAATTGACCCTGGATGTATTCGTTGCTTTAGGCCTTGCTTCATATCGGCAACTTAATGCCAACTAATGAATAATTAATAAGCCATCCACACACACACTCGCACACACACACACACACACACACTCGCACACACATACGCCGACATTACAAAGTACGCGCGACTGCCTCCCGGGCTGGAGCTGATTTGGGGCCGCTTTTGGGGCTTGAGGCTGGAATGTGGGTCTGTTTTCGCGGTCGGAGGCTGGCTGCCTTTTGAGTTAAACGAAATGTGGCTAATTGTGCGTGCATTCATACGTTTAAAATGCTAATTTCAATATTAGTTTCCCAACATTTTCAAATGCAATATCACATTTTTTGGCTCAGCTTTCATGTGGGTGTTGAGTATGGTGTGTAACCGTAAATTGGGCGTAAATTCATCAGTAAATCTAAATCGATTTTTATTATACATACTTAACTTGACTGAGTCTGAGGCTGAGGCAGAATCTTATAGCTTTGCATAATTTCTTTTTATTTCACGCCCGATTAAATACGGTTCGCCAATGGTTTTTTGGGTGTGTTGTGTGTAGTGTGTTGTGTGTGTCACAACACAGCCGTCAACTATTCAGGTTGCATAGATTGAAGGGAAGCAGTAAATGCCTAGAAAAAACTTTACCGCAAGCCAAAAATATATATACTTATATAATATATCAAAGGTCAAATAAATCTTGACACACTCGCACACACACATGGATAAGATGGAGGTGTAACGGCAGCAGAATTAAGTGTAGCAGCATTCGATGTGAGTTATATACGGCACTGCCACCGGAAGTTGCCTGACAATCCGTGTGACGCCCCCAACCCCAACAAAGCACTATGGTAAAAAAAACCGACATTTTGGCACAAACTTTAAAAATAAAGATAGAGACTTGAAATTTGGCATGAACTTCTGTTAGACTGATTTAGAATTTTGGATTTTATTTTTTTTTTTTGGTTTGGAACACGCTTTTACTTCCCCTTCCCCATACGACTATGCGAAAATGTGAAAAAAAAATGTTATATAAAATCTAAATATAAAGCTAGAGGCTTGAAATTTGACACGAAGCTTAGTTATAATATCTAAAAATATATAATTTTGGTTGTTATTCAATTGGACCTTGTCTTCATCCCCCTTCCTCCCCGACTAAGAAAAAAAGTAAAAAAATTTGTTTAAGTTTAAATATAATGCAATTTATTTTAAACTTTGCATATTTGCTAATTAGACTAAAGTAGAATTTTGTTTTTTAATTTGACCACTTTTTCACCTCGCTCCCCATCTGAATTTGAGAAAAATCCGATTTTTCAGCCAAAATTCACACCTACAACAAGGAATTTATCACGATAAGGAACAAAATCGAGCAAAAGGGATTATTAACATATGATTCTAGATGGTTTAGTTAATAACCCTTACGCAAAACTCTCGTGCTGTTTTTTTTTTGCTGTACTAATGTAGAGCTTAACAGAACAGAAACATATTTGTTAGTTTTTAGCTAAAAATGCACATAAACAACACATTGGACAAAAGCACAATAAACCAAAAATACTAAAAATCTCTGCTACTAACGTTTTTTAAATACCTTTACCAACTTTATCCATATTTAACAATTTATATTATGCTTACGAAACAAACACTATTCGCTCTGAAAGTTGCAGTTATTTTCCCTGCGCTTTTCAGTTCATATGGCAACGCTCAATCAACTGACTTTGAGCGCGCTTAAAATATTAAGGGTAGTCCCGAAAAACCTAAAAAAATAATTTTTGCTTGCTTTGGAGTTTTTCGATTTAGGAAATAAAAGAGTACTGAACAAAAATGAATTTGAATTAATGCCAAAATATCGGACTTTTTACCATAGTGCAAAGTGCGACACACCTCGAGACACAAGAATGGCTCACACACATACAAACACACACACACACACACTTGTAGTGTTATGCTGGCAGCTTAAAGTTTTTGAGGTTAGACATAAAAGAAATATGCGCGCCAGGTTTTCTTTCCAGCTCGGCAATCCCTCGCTCGCTAACGAGGGATCGCCAAGGGGACGGACCAAGCAGGGCATGGGGCGGGGGACGTGAAGGCATCCCACCCTAAGGTAAGCTGCTAAATAGCATGAAGCGTAATGGCAGGGAAGTAAGCACCGCCTAAGCAGGATGAGCTGCAGAAATGGCCAAAACTTATTATGAAAATAATGCAGCATACAAGTGTGTAAAAGTACAGAGAGTCTGTTACAAGGAGACGATGACTGGCCACTTCCTTTCCTCTTACGCAAGTCTGTCTGTCTTTGGGTAAACGATTTCTAATAAACCGTATAGGACTTGCTTGATCATATCAACTGCCAACCAAATGAGCTATAAATATCTACAAATTGCCCCGCCGCCAGTGAAGACATCCTGCGACAACGCTGCCTCAGGGTGGAGACATCCATCCTCTCATCCTTTCTGCACGCTGATAGAAATTTATGTCTCAAATTATGTATTTCCGACTCGAGTTGACAACATGCCAATGATTGAACTGCCATAAATCTGTGAATTGCCAGCGGATTGCAGTGCATATATGAAAATAAATTACGGTTAAGGATGCCCAGCTGCACAATTTGAAATTATAACCCCACAATTTAAATGCATTTAATAGAGTGAGGAGCTATAAAATTGGATCGTATGGTATTTTCTTAGACATTATTTTTCTTTTATTTTTTAAGATTATGATTTAATTTGGTTAGGGAAATTCCTTAAATGCTTGATTCTATTAAAATTAAAAGTAATTTTATGTAAAATTTTCTTGATGCGGTTAAAAGTGAAAATATTTCAATAGGTCAAGAAAAAATTATACAAAATTAAAATAAAAAATAAAAGTATTAACATTAAGACAAGTATTTCTTTGACAAAATAAATAAGTACAAATACTATTTTGAGAATAAAACATAAAGTCATACATAAACTTTTGTCCTGAACTTTTACTTCATTTATTTAATGAAAAGTTAAACAAAATTGAGGTCCTGTAGTCTTAACTATTTTAAAAAAAAACTCATAAAAAAATACAATTAATATTCATTTTAAATGCTCAAATTTGAAATTGCTTTCTTTAGATAAATCGACGAAATTAGGCATTGTGTAAATTAGAACTACTAAACAGCCAGTTGGGTTTGAATTTGTGAGAGTCTACTGTATGTAAAACTCCTTCGTTTTCCTCATTGGCCTTTTCACAATCCCATTCCCCATTGCATCAAAATCAATTGAGTAATCAATAGAGCAGAAGTTATTATTTCACACAACAATGTTGTGTGGGTGAACGAACACTTTATAATGCAAACAGGATAACATACACACACTCCATACTTAGACACACACACGCTCTCAAATATAAATATTGGCCATTTGGTATACAAGTGTTGTTTTTGCTCTTTGACTCACCTTTTCACCGCGATCTCCTGGACGTCCGGGCTCACCTTTATCGCCGGACGCTCCTTTAGGTCCCGCCTGTGTGGCCGTGGAGCTGCGCAGACTGCCCATAGAGTTGCCCATTAAGGATTCCTGTTCGAGTGTATGTGTGTGTGTGTGTGTGTGTGTTGGGGGGATAGAAGGTAAGCACAGTAATTTGTTAAATATTTGCCTGTTGTACAATTTATTGTCGATACATGTAGTATATCTTGTTGGGCCATTTTTTAAGCAGCAGGCGAGCGACCTTTGATGGCACTGCCCAAAGCACAAGGATACACAAGGATATCCCCGTCTATATCTGCTACGGAAATTTGATTAATGATCTCGATGCGCCCCTTTTTTCGTGGGGACTACTAATGACTCCAAGGGGTTCTAGTCCATTAGGTTTTGTGGCCAGTGCTTACCCGTAGCAAACTCTTGCTTTTGTTTTTAGTCGTAGTACGAAAAGTACTACTAGTAGTAGTAGTAGTGATATTAGTAGTATTGGGGAGCATACATTAAGTGAAATTGTTAAATGTTAATACCTTGAAAGTCCTGGTAGGATTCCAATTTATCTGTTATTTATGTGTTGGTTTTGGTTACAAGAATACATATTTTGTGGTATTGTTTGAATAATATTTAAATGTAGATAGCATAAAACAATGGGCGTGAAATTAAAGCGTATTAATATATGATTTCAATTTATCGATTACGTTTAAAATTGGCTATAAAATTGCAACCTTTCACTGTATTCACTCTTTTCGTCCGTCTTTCTCACTCTTACTTTACTTTTCTGGCAGTCTAGTTGAATATTCTTATACGTAATTGGCTTTCAAAAACATTTGTAAAAGTTGTTGTCGTGTCAACAATCAAAAGTCGTTCTAATAAACGTAAAAGCTTTTTTCGTGCTCCCCTCGACACGATGCTGTGACAAGGTCAACAACAATAACAAAAACAACAAAAAAGCAACAACAATTCGAAAACGCCTTCAAAATTGTCCCCTCTTTGAGCTGCCTTCCTCAGGCATCCTTCAGGCTACGATAATGATAATAAACCCAGGACGAGCGCATAAAACAATGGGAGGCTGACTAAGCGAGCGTCTGATTTAACTGGCGCGTTATCCATAAGTAGCTTGACACTCTCATAACCGTAACAGCGCGATAATGATTACAACCACAACCACACACACACATACAGGCACACACACACGCCCAAGCAGGCAACATACGGCGTTGAAATGTGATGATAAAGTCAGGAAAAAATAAAAGTTGCATAAAAGGGTTAAAAGCCGCATATATTCCTGTGTATGTGTGTGTGTGTTAGCCAGTATCTGTATGCGTGTTAGCGCGTTTAACCGCGTGAACTGCGCGCCATGCGCTGATAACAGTAATTGCCACAAGCTGGCATGCCAGCACTCAGCCAAGACCTGAATCACAAGCCCGCAAGCAGCCGGCAGCTGCACGTCCCCAATGGGGGTCCTGCCTGGAGAGAGGGAGAGGAAAGTGGGGAGGTTGATAAACACGAGTAGAGGGGTGGAGGGAGAGAGGATATCACAACTGGGCTTGGTTTTGTTTCGGCTTGGCTTGCGTGCTTAGGACACTTACGTTTCGGCATTTCTGTGAGAATATTTTCTTGTTGTTGTGCCTAGGCCAATAATGTTGCTGTTGTTGTTATTGTTGTTGCTATCGTTGTTGTACCTTTGTGGTCTTAAGATTATTAGCGCAGATAACCCATTTGCGACAACAACGTGGCTGGCTGGCTGGTTATCCAGTCGTGAAACCGACATGCCCAAATCTGCTCAGCCATTTTTCACAGTGCAGGTGCAGTCAACCAATCGCAGCGTGCGTCCTCAGGAAGGAAATTGGTTTAGGCAAATTGTGTGGCTAGTAAAACATGACCGACGTTTACTATAGCACCACCTCCCCCCCTTTCGCTTACCACAATTCATAAGAATGTGCGTGATTGAAAAAACTCAACGGATAAGGATAAACGCAGGACGAACAGCTTTTGGCTCTGTCTGAGGTGTACAGGGAAAGGTGCAATTTTTGTTGGCCAAAATTGAAATAACACTGATAGGAATACTCTAGTCGAGTAGTTTCGACCAAGCGATACCCTGTACCCAGATTGAATGTCTAAAATGTCATAATTGAAGTATGATTTCTGCAGTCCGACATACAGATAACGTCTTCCACATTCCCATTTTTCGAATTTAAATGGGTACAGGGTATTTATGTAAAATAAACTCAAATAGTAATCAATCTTCAGTGAACCGAAGTTATAATACTCTTGCAATTCTCTTTACTTTACTTTACGTTATTTAGACTTTCCTATTGATTTTTTTTCCCTTAAATCTCACAGAATATAATTTTAAAGTGCTGCCACCTTTAAACTGTCGAGCTTGCAAAAGTATTTAGGGATACATAATTGAGATATTTATGATTTGCTTAAAATTTAAATTGATTGTTGGTGTTCCCAGTACCGAAATATATATTAAACAAATGAAAATATATTTTAGTATATGGTAAAAATTATTTGGGGTAATGTAAACTACGTTGGGAACACCAAATAATAATTATTTGTATTTAATGGATTGCCTGATTTGATTTTGTGTGTAAAATATGCTTTTAAAATATTTTTTGTTAGTACAAAACTAAAGTCATTAAAATAGAATATCGATTTTTGGCAACAAATCAGTTTAATTAGATTTTGTAATTTGTTTTCTAGCCCAATGTGAAATTATATTAATAGAAATAGATTTTGCGCATTTTGACAAATATTTATTTAAAGTCTTTTCAAATCAATTGACAGACAAAAGTTATTTAGAATTTAAAGAAAACTTTAATATCAAATTATTAAATTAAGAATTCGTAAGTATAAATTCTAAATCACTAAATAAAATCAGTCATCCATGTCGATTAAAAGTAGAACGTTAACGTTATAGATAAATAATTGTGTTAAATGTTTCGTCGTGTGTTTCTTATAATTAAATTTGTAATGTAAATTAAAGTTGTACTCACATCGTAACTCTCCGGCAAGCCAGGCGGGCCCGCAGGTCCTGGTGGACCCATGACGCCGGGCATACCGTCGACGCCTGGCTCGCCCTTCTCCCCCTGGATGCCTTCCGGGCCACGGGCGCCAGTTACACCAGTGGCACCCTGCAACAGAAAACACAAAAGAAGACGTGGAAAAACGACGCCGGTGGCGACCAAGAAATAAATCACATTAGTGGGCGTGTAAAGAATGTACATTCATGTCTATGTCTATATATATACATATAGCGACTACGACTACGACTACGTCTGAGTCGAAAATCTACATAGTCTGGCTCTCGTTTCTATTCAGTGAACTATTTGAGGTTCTGCTAGCGTTTTTGGGACCTCAACTGGCTGTGGTCGATTTACATAATCGTTGCGTTTTAGCCCAAGCTCATTAATCTACGCGAGGCCCAGCTGCCCAGGCCGAGGAGGTCAGTGCTGTGGTTTGGGCTTTTGTGTTCAAATTGGAAGTGGAATGGAATGGGGTGGAGAAAAAAATGTGTCTTCCAATGTCCTTAATCTTATGCAAAATGGTCACGCTGTGCGCCATTTGCGTGTTGTGTTTGCCTTCTGGATTGTTCGTGTTTCTCTTGTCCTTTGTACATTCCGATTCTCTAACTCCTGTTGTTGTTATTGCTATAATGCTCTGTTGCTTATCGTCGTCTTTTAAATTAATTGCTATTAGTTAAGGGATTAGCAGTAGAGCAACAAAATTGTCGCAGGAATTTCCGGTATGCGCGCGCCTGTTTGCCATATTTTACTCAAGCATTAAGGCGAGCTTTAAATCGGGGCGGGAGTAGTGTTATGGGTGGCACTGTAACAGGACTATACCTACAACACAACTCTGTGTATGTTTGTTACAAGGGTCAGCACATAGCTTTCGACATTTTGCATATTTTGTTAACCGCAGCATGTTGGGCATACCGCTTTTCTTTTGATGTATTGCAGGGTATTGAAGAGGCTGCGTTCCACAGGTTGCTAAGCAGTCAGACAGTCAGTTAGACAGACGGAGAGACAGAGAGAGGGAGACATGAAAGTGTAATGCATCCTTGTGGACAGTGGATTCAATGAGTACCCGTATCTTACGAATATATGAATGAGTACTATGTTCTCCTTGGTTAGAGAAACAGAAAAGTCAGTTTTCCTTTGGCTTCTGTATCGTGACAGGCACTTTCGGGTCGAGTGGATTGTTGAGGCTAACATCTCGTTCTGCCATTGTGGACTTAGCCTTTGACCCACACACACAGACACACGCACTCACGCACATGTACAGTACAGTACAGTGAATGAAATAGCAAGTACACACTGAAGCTCTGAGGCCACAGAGAGAGAGAGAGAATGTTCTTTGTCTGATTCTGCTCGACACATACGATTCTCGCACTTATGTCCATAGATACAACTCTTATGGTTGCGAAAGACGTTGCCAGCTGATGAGATAATATAACGAGTGCCAGTTGGATAAGTGTTTAAGCGTGAGTTGCTCAAAGTCATAAAGAAATTTTCGTTTCCACTTTCTACTTGGCCGGCGTTAACGTTTTTCCCCGTTTCCGGTTACACGCACACGAAAACCCACTTACACACACACACACACACACATATACACTCAATTTCTCTGCAAATTATGATGTTTGACCTAGGAAAACAGAGGAGCGTATTAGAGTGCACATATGCGATAAGCATCGCACTCCCAATCCCAATCCCATTCTCTCTTGAAGATTAGACGATGTGTGTAATGAAATTGAAAATGCGTTAGATCCCTGTCAAATATTGCCCTTTAGCCAATTTGGCCAACCCTTTGCCCGCCTTTCTATTTATAAATATATATTTTTATGTGTATATCTAAAAGATAGTCTATGGTACTTACGGTAAGTCCAGGGGCACCAGTCTTTCCATCTCTGCCCTGTAAACCGGGCGGACCGCGCAGCGTTTCACGCAGCGTTTCGTTGTCCTTGATGGCCTCCAGGATATCGGACGCATTACATGTACATTCGCCAGTGTATTTCTGCAAAGTGATTCTTTTTACTTAAATTCTGCACTCTAATTGACAATTTTATTATGTAGTTTAAGGAGCAGATCAATTTTAATACTTACAGCCCCCGCACTCGGTGCCTCCACAAAGGGTGGATACGCTGGCGATTCACCTTTGGGACCAGGCGGACCCGGAGGTCCTGGTGGACCGCGTATACTATCGCCCTTTGGCCCTCGATCACCCTTCTCTCCCTTGATGCCACGATACGCTGCCCGAGTCGATGGATCGATGATATGGCATGAAAGCAAAAGTCATTCCATTAACTCGTTGCCTAATTAAAAACCGAACTGACTTCAGTTCAGTTCAAATTGCGGGCAAAACTTACGTCTCTCGTGCATATACTGTGTCTGTCCGGGGGGCTGCATCTCACTGCCGTCGTAATTGTCAGTTGCCTGTGTAGAAGAGAGAGAGAGATAGAGAAAAGGTAAGTCACTTTATCTTATGAAAAACTCATTAAAACGTAAGTGCAAATGCAAGTACGAGTTTGTTGCTGCAATTACTTATGGCTAAATATTCAATTAGACAGCACAGAATAACTGACCACAGTTAAGTGGTTTACTGACTGTTGTGTTTAATAATCCATAGACACAATTATTTTGTTCCGAAAACTAACCTCGCCATTGGCTAAGGCCCAAAAACTCTCATTGGTAATATCATCCTCATCAATGGCTGGCTCATCGGGCGGGGGACTCTGAGTTTCACAAATTAAAATGAATAACACAAAAATAAGAATATGAAATAATAATAAATAAATTATAAGAAATGTACACAAAACTGAGGGGAACGTACCGAATCGACTTCACTTTCAGTTAAAGTGTCCGAATCCCAATCGGACGCTATTTCATTGTCCAATTCCTTAAAGGGATGGAAAATAAATGAAATCAATTAAATTATAAATAAGTAAATCAAGAACTTGAAACAATAAACAGCCTTCAGTCCAAATAAACCAAGTTCAATTAAGTGTCTCATGGAATACTAATTTGATTTTCCGGTTTATTATTATTATTTAAATTGATGCATCTTTGCTGAGTGTCTGCTCAATAATTGATTTTCGAGTAGGCATTTCAAATGGAATACTTGTGTGTTTTAAGTAACTTACCGTCGGCACTGCCGCCGTTGGCTTTGGGGGCGCCATGCATTGGATGCCTATGGCATCTGGATTGCCATAGACATAGATTTTTTCTAGAAATCCCTGTGTACATGAAATATGTATGTTTAAATGTTTTTGCGAGCGCATTTTCAAATTTATATTAATAGTAATGCGACTGAAATAATTATTGTAACATTGTTAAGCGGCCTGACGCATACACAGAGGAAATATAAACCATATGGATATACCCCTCACCCCTCATTCCTCTCACCAAACCAGCAACTAATGCATCAATAGATATACATAATAAATCAATCAATTTGTAAAGCATTTGAATAAATGCAAACACATAAATCTGATGCCAAATGCAGCGCAGAGAGCTCAATCTGGTTTATGTTCGATGCCAAACATAATTGCTGCAAATCGAAATTAATTATTGATGTTAATTTGCAAACTGCGTTTGCCACTTGCCACTTGCCACCGACGCAACTAATGTGTTCTGCTTTTCCTTTCCAATCTCACTCATAAAGTAGAGAGGAAGTCCGTGAAACGCACACAAACAGCAAACTTACCTGAAAGATGAGTGTATTTGTTGTGTATTTGGTAGTTTGGCATGAAGGGGAAAATGGGGGGGGGGGGGTATCAAAAGTCTGTCGAAATGTTAACCGCAGAAGCTAACGGTCCTAGTTACCAACACAATGGGACAATGCAAGGCACAGACACAAAGGGAGGCAATAGGCACAGCAACAAACGCAGACTAAGATAGAGGTAGACATACACTGAGAGAAAAATCGCCTAGAACAAATAAAACATTCTGTAATAATGGAATTTTTAATGTTGGATTTTAATAGAAAAGCTTACTTAATTTAAAAATAAAACGCTTTGATTTTAAACATAATATGAATACCAAATTAAAAATCACTTAAAATTAAATAAAATTGTATACATACAAATACAGGGATGCCACAGAAATCGCAAGCGAAATAGAATTCCGCAGAAAGCAATTCCGCACGGAAACTTCCGAGGTGCCACAGAACTTCGAGAGATTTAATTTTTGTTAGCATTTTCACCAACCTTTCCGAAATACACTGCTTAGGATTGACACCTTCTTAGATTAAATTACCCAAGGGTTTGATTAGCAACTTTTTCAAATTTATCATTGCAGAGCAATAAGCTTTTAATTTTTTCTTATTTAATTAATATAATTTAATTTATTTATGTTATAATTGATTTTGTTTAGCTAAAATAAATTTATAAGTAACTGGCGCGAGAAAATAAAAGTTACTCGACAACTCTATCAATTGTATGCCATTAGTTTGGCAACTCTTCGTGAAAAATGTTTTCATAAATAAATATTAAAGGTTTTTTTCAGTAAAACTTGATTTACCTCAAAAGACCTATTTTTTTAATGCGTAATTTAAATAAAACTGAAATGGTTCCATATACTTTTTTTTAATACCTTACTTCGAATTCTGACTATTTCGCTGACCCTGACTTCGAAAATCTAAATCGGACTAGGTAGCAGCATCGGACGCCAGCGGATTTAGCGCTAGTTCGTTCCGCACAAAATTATTATGCGATTTGACCTGTGGCAAAGCGAAATGCAATTGAAGTGAAATTCAAGCGAAAGCAATTTCTGTGGCACCCCTGATAATTTAAGTTTACAAGATATTGATTAAAGTCTAAATTTAAAATATAAATATTTCAATTAACGATAAAATATCTGAATATTATTAATAATTAATTTAATTAAAAAATAATTTAAATTATCTTTTATGGTATTTAATACATAATTGAAGCTCCCACACCTTAGATTTACAAATTAAACATTAACCTCGCAATCAAACTGAGAATATTCAAATGTTGGAACATTTTTTTCTCTTGATGTATGTATAGTAAGACAAAAAAGAAGGCGGGAAGGGGCGGCGGGTGAGTGAATGCACATCTGCCATAAACCCTGTTCCGGGTTCTTTCAAATAAAAATGGCAGCAAGCACTCACGGGCCATACTTGTAGTGCCAGCAGTCATCCAGTCATTGTTGCTGTTGCTTCTGTTGTTTTCCCCCTCTTGTTGTTGTTGTTGTTATTATTGTTGTTGTTGCTGCCTTTGCAAAGACTGTAACTGATAGTAATAGCCATGGAGCTTTTATGCATCCCAGTTAAAAGTTTTGTCTCAGACGACGAGCCGTTGAGTTTCGGGTTAAAAGCGTGCAAGCGGCGTTCAACATGGCTTAATATGCACTCGAAAACCAACAAACAACCAGAGGGCAACACTGAAAGCAAAACCAGACGCAGGAACAGAAACTGGAGCTGTAGCAGTAGCAGTAGATGTCCCTTCGCTCTCGTTTCAGAGAGAGAGAGAGACACACACACATACACACACGTACAGTGCATTAAATGGCCGCCAATAAACATTGAAGTGAGCGCTCTTCGGTTCCATTCCATTCCATTTTGCAGTCCTCCTTTTGCTCTTTCGCTTTGTCCATCTCCTCCACTTTATCCATGAAGTGTATAGCTTGTTGCTGTATTCCGATTGACAGTCTGTGGAGTGCGCATATTGAAGATTTTTCTCCTTCTACACCAGACACCCATAAACCTGGCTAAAATATGCAGCAGGCGACAACTACGGCCAAATCCAATGCATGTGTACTTCTTGATCAGAAGTTGAGTTGGGAAAACTAAATTCGTTTATAGCTCTGTCAGATGATTCGATTTCACAGATCTTAAAAGCTTTCGTATATTTCAATTTTTCTTGTTATTCTTTGTACATTTTAAATTGGAAAATATTTTTTAAACATTACATAATAAATATAATATAGTAGCTTATACATTCGCTCAAATTACATACAGATTTTTAAGTTGATAATATTTATTTAAGCCCTCTATTTATTTTTATTTATTTATTGAAAGTCATCATATCAAATACTTTTGATAAATTTACTATCATAAAACATTTGAAAATACATAAAGCCTTTATAGCTAAAAAAGCTTAAAAAGTGTAAATTACTAGCACTTTTAAGTGAACTACTGGGTATTTCTGCGTTGATACTACTTCTCTAAGATACCAACTTATTTATATTGTTTTCCTTTGCATTGCTTTGTTTTCGTTCAACTGAAGGAAAAACTATGCACAGCGAAATCAGCGAAAACAAAACATTCACAACAATACATATACGAGTGTGTATACATACATATATATCTACATATATGTATACCTGTGTCTGTGTGCTTGTGTGAGTGTGGCCTAGTTTTATTTTTAAGCAGATGCCATTCTCTTCTTGTGTATATATAAATGTACATTGTACTACAATATATGTGTGTGTTTGTGTCGCCACAAAATTAGCAGCAAGGAAATTCACTTGAAACGGAAATTATGTAGCAGGATATGGCATTTGGGGGCATGGATAGCTATTCCATGTTCTGTTCTCCATCCCGAGACCATTATTATTACCTGCTCGGCATTTTGAGAATTTCAACGAACTAACAACTACGAGTATAACCACTTTCCAGCTACGTTTAAATACTTGGTAAATGTATTTCCAAAATGGTCCCAAAAATATCTCAGTCGGGGCATCTGATTGAGGAACCAGACTAAAGAGCAACGGCTTTGGTTGACACGAGTACTTGGCATTTTGAACCCTTTTTTTTTAGAGAGCCCTCAGAGAACGATGAACTAGGGAGATAGGAGGACATCAAAGCTTATTCTTTTCCTTATAAGATTGTACAGCTTCGAGTATGGACAAGATATAATCAGCGACAAAGCGTGAGCAAATAAATAAGCAAGAGAGGGATAGAAAAATGAGAAAGAGAGAGAGAAGGTAGAAGAAGGTCAAGCACAGACAATGGTCGCGGGACAGGTTTCTCTTAAAATAATGAAAAGTGGCCCAGAGGCGTCTTGTCTGTTGGCCTCATGTCTTGGTAGGTGCTGGTGCTGCTTTAAGCTGTCATGCTAAACGGAACCAGCAGCCAGCACTAGAGTGCAGCTGCAGCAGCTCGGTCAAGTGGCGCCACCAGCAATTAACTGGGCCTACGAAAAGTGAGACTGCGACTGAGAGTGAGTTATGCTATGTGTTCATGTGTGCATTTGTTATACGAGTTTGCTCGTCTTGGCCCGCACATAATTAAGGCCATCAGTGGAGAGAGAAGCGCTAAAGCGGAGCAAGGACATGCCAGGAGAGCAGTCAGAGATGCACGTCAAGAGCACGACAGCGATTGCGGTAATACGTTGTGAGCAACGTGGGAGGATGGATGGTTGGATGGATGACTTGGGTTTGGGATGCACTTGACAAGGGTTCGCATTGAAAGTAAAACAAACAAATAAAATACCGTTGACCTGCTTACCAACTTTGCTGTTTAGCCAGACAGACAGGCCGAAAGGTATGCAACCTTTTTTGTCAGTAGATGGACTCTCTACTCGTAGTTCTGGCATGCCGAACACGTTTTTCGAATAAAATAAGAAAAGAAAATATAAAAGATACAGAACACTGCCCGCAAACGGAATCCATGCAGCCTGGCAATTTGTCAAAAATGTGTCAATAATGTAGATCGATTGAGGACGATTGCGGACCCTTTAAAAATTAAGCGAAAAAGGGTTCAAATTGATTATACTTGTACATACGGCATTCAAATACTAATAAATTCACTGTTGAATCCGTTAGTACTTGATTTTCCAGGAACTGCTGTTGAACTTTCTATTTTCCATTTTCAAGCAAACTTTTCACACAGTCTGATTTACAGATGGTTCAATTTGACCAACGATCAAGATGTTGACCCACTTTTGATCACAAAGCCAGCTATTTAAGGCTGTCAATGGTCTGTCAGCTTAATCTTGGTTTAATTTGATGACAATTCTATTTGAGATATACTATATAAACTACAATTTTATACACAATAGCAAATCAACTTGACCTTGACCTTAATAATACGATTTTGCTTGGCAGTTGTCATTTCTCAGTTCTCAGTTGCCAGTTGCCAGTTGCTGAAACTTGTGTAGTAAAAATTAAACTTTCATTATGTACAAATACTTAATAAACATAATTTACGAGTGTGCAGAGTCAACAGACAACAAAAGGCTGCTTTAATATGAATGCCAACTGAAAATGGCGACGCATTAAGATTAGCATAACTTGTTTTTTATTACCGCTCGTATCGTACTTCTGCTCTGTTTCTGTTGATGTCGGCGGTGCGTTCTACCTTTACCTTTAGCATAACAACAAAGCATAGCAGCAACAACAACGACTGAGACAACAACGACGCCAGCGGAAACGGATGTACATTTTTGTCTTGCGTGTATGTGTGTCTGATTGTATGTATATGTGTGAGTGTATATAGCAAGCAATGGCATTACAAGTAGCAGCAGCAGCAGCAGTAGGAGATCTTCCCCCACTTCCGTTTGTATAAAAGTTATGCGCAAGTTAATAGATAATTAACCATGCAAATTGCCAAGCAACAGTTTACAAATATTTTCAGCGTCATCGTCTCCTTTTGTGGCATGGCAAAGTGCTGTGTGCCACTCGCAGGTGTTTGTGTGTGTATGACAGAATGACGCGAGTTCAGGTACAAAAGAATTAACTCTAATTACATTGTAATGCTGATTAAGCCTGTTTGTGCGCCTTAAATATGTAAACGGCATTCTGACATATTTACACACTGTCATCTGGAAAAACATTAGGAGTATGAGTGAAAGGCATAACGTTTTATCCAGCTCAGCTGAATTAGCCTGTAAATGATCACCTCAAAAAATAAGCAAAACATTATTATCGAATTTTAATCATAATTAAAATACACAAAATAATGAAATTTTGAATTTGCAAGTAGTTAATAGCGCAGAGTTGCCAGATAGTCAATTGCCTAACATTTCAACAGCTTCGATTTCAGCGATAACAGAGATCAGAAATGTTATTTACATAGAGAGCTAAGTACTTAACATTACATTAAATGTGCGAGTAAATTCAGATTGAAACTGCATTAAAGCAATGCTTATTAAGTGCTTGTTTGCAACTCTGAAGCAATTTAAATTCAAATTAGATGTTTCAATTCATTCAACTTATTTAAATGGCGTATTTTATGCCGCATAAATGGCAATGAGAATGCCAAATTTAAATTCACCTTTATGGCTGCCAAACAACTCGACAAACAAATGCCCACTCCAATTAACTGCACAGTGGCAATAACTGTTCCACCAGCATTGGCATAGTTTCTAAATCACTTTCTGTCAGCCGTTTACAATATAAACGAAAACAACAACAACAATATCAGCAGCAAGGATAACAATCGCAACGTCAAAAAGTTGCCCACTTTTTGTAATTTTATTTTATTTCCGTTTAAATGCGTACGCCAAGGTGCTGGCCGTCCGTACAGTTAACAGGCCACGCCCACTTGCCCCCCACTCCACAGTCGCTTAGTTGGTGGGGTAACAGTGCGATTTTAAAGCTAAATTATAGCAACATAAAATTTTACGGCCAAGTTGAAGAAGCCTCCGAGCATCCGGCAGGTGCAGAGCTTAATTTTCTGCACTTGACTTTGGACACTTGGCGGCCGTTTGAAAAGGGCTTCATCTTCATTTTATTTGAAGCTGCCGTTTTTTCTTGCATATAATCTGAATAAATTACTTTGCACATTTTGCGGCGCATAAATAATTTACGAGACACTCCCATACCCTTCATTCTTCATCACACACTTCCAACTCCATAAAGACGTGTGTATGAGTGTGAGTGTGTGTGTGTGAGTGTATGAGTATGGGATCAGAGGAGCCAAAGGCACAACAATGAGACGGCAAATACACAGCAGACAGTGAAAGATATTTTTTTTTAATTTTGCTAAAACCTACGACTAATTCTCAAACGAGCTGACACAAATCTCGAAAGTTGTTACGCCAACATATTTGCAGGCTGGCTGCAAATACGTCCAGCCCCAGACCCAACACCAGCTACATCCCACTGAATTCCCCGCATCCCCTGGAAAAACCCAAACCTCTGGCAGAACTGTCACCAAGTCCTGTCTTGCTGTCTACTCTGCTTTTCAGTCTCTCTCTGCATCTGTGCTCGTGCCCGACTACAGACATACATAGCTGTGAGCTTTTGTTTGTGGTTAAAACACAAACAATGAATACACTCACAATCACAGTGTATGAGTATGAGTACGTGGAGTGCTGGCACTCAGAAAGGGAGCCCAAAAAACAGAAGCAGCGCCAAGCGGAACTACAACAATGGCAAAAGCGCTAGCAACAATTAGTTTAAAGCAACAGCACACATACACACACACACGCAAACACACGCACACATATACACATACATTAAACGTTAGGTTGCATTTCATTTTGCATAAACCAACTCTTTATCTGCGTATTAGTGTCCTGTGTCAGACAATTTTACAAACCCCATGGCGAATATTTCCGCTCGCACTTTGACTACAGCTGAGAGGGTATTTTTGATTACTTTAGCTCAATTAAACTAATTTAATCACTTATATTTAAATAACATAAGCCCAATCTCTATCTCCCCTCTGCGACACACGACTATATCTTCATTTTCTTATAAGTCTTTCTTCGCATCCATAGTCAAAAGAAAAATAGAACCCAAAATGATATCTCAAAATAAAACAATGTCGCTGCGGCTACCGTCGAGTGTGCTCCACTGTAAGATACCCTGTGCCCTGGCACTCCGATAGCCTAATACATATTTGCACGCCATTAGGCACACGGTGTGCGCACACCGAAGGTTTAATGATGCCGCATTAAGTTTTCGACTAATTGTTTGTATTGCGTCTGTATGATCTATTGAACCGATTTAAAACAAATTCGATCATAATGTAAAAGACAATAGAATATTCCCAATCTGTGAGTTTGGTTGAGCTTATATCTTCAAAAAATTTCATACTAATTCTTTATTTTCGAGCAATCGTTCCTTTGGCAGCTATATGAGATAGTGGTCCGATTTGAACCTGGTTTGGTCAGGATGTAAGAGATATGCATATTCTGTCAGTTTGCTTTAGATATCTCGAACAACAAAAAAGTTTTTCATACTGAGACTTGATTTTCGACTAATCCCTATGGCAGCTATATGATATAGTGGTCCGATCCAAATTTAAAAATAAACTTGGCCTGCGTTCGGTATCTAGCAACCAACATAATAAATTTGAAGTCTCTGAGATCGACGCGTTCAAACAGACGGACGGACGGACAGACAGACGGACATGGCTTATGGATGCTGATCAAGAATATATATACTTTATGGGGTCGGATATGCATTCTTTTGCCAGCTACATACATCACACAAGTCCAATATACCCTTTTTGACCATTTTCAATGGGCATAGGGTATAAAAATACTTAAACAAAATACAACATTAAAAGCTAGAACCTAATTTTACAGAAATGTTAATTATAACGAAAACCACTTTTCGGACATGTTGCCAAAGGAATGTTGCCTGGGACTTCTGAAAAAATATTGTTGACCACTTTTAAGGAGAGTTTATTCGTCAGAACGACCCCTTTAGTAATTTTCTCGTAATTTCCTAGTTTTCTACAGAAAATGTTGACCGCACTCAGGATTTCTTGAATTTTATGGAAATCAAGCTGCCGTATATTAGAGACACCTCGAGGATCCCTTGCAGCTGTGGAACTTCAATAAGAAGAGATATGATAGACCAATTAGAGGATTGGTCAGATTCTTTAATTCAGTTTGGAGCGAAGTTACAAGTCCGACTGGTACAGTTGCAGCTAGCAAGACTCGTAGACTTTGATTATTTCGATACACTTTTCACTTACTGTTCTATTCGATAACATAAACATGTATGGTATACAGGCTTCGATTCACACGGCGATAATAAAGAGTCCGCCCCGAGTGTATTGAGATATCTAGAAAAGCTTTTTATGCTTCAAAGTCAATATAGTGTGCCATGTACGGAGCACAGTTTTAAAACGGTAAGTACGGCCTCTCTACTCGGTGACATACTTGTGTATACACACACCTCCCTCTCTAGCCATCAAAATATAGTATGTATGTGTATAAGGCAGGCAGTTAGTTGCTTCGAGCACAAACGCCATTCAGGCGGAAATGCAGCACCGAAACAGCAGCAAATAAGACTAAGAGAGCGAAAGAGAAAGAGGGAGCAAAGTTAAAGGGCCAGAGGCGAAAAACCTCCATGTGAAGTGTGTCATCAGTTTAAGGTTTTTGTGGGCAGCACCAGAGCACACAAAACAGCGCAGCACTCATGTGCTCCGCCTGCCACTGATGCCCCCGCCCGCCCCCTTGGCTGCCCGTATTATCATAATAAACAAATGGGTTCTATGGTTGGTTGGCTTAACTTTTGGGTTGCCAGCAAGTCTCAGTCGCACTCACAGATAGCTGATACGACAGCGACAAGTCCCGCTCGCATTTGTGAGCACAAATCAGAGCTATTTATATTGCATACACTGAGCAGGAGGAGGAGGAGCAGGAGGAAGGTGCGTAGTCTGTCAGCATGCTTACCAACTGCTGCAGCTCGGGCTGTATCCAATTTGCAGAAATAACCACTAAAATAGCAGTCTCACTTGCCCCACACATGCTGCAATTGCTCTACCCAGAACCAGAGTTGCCAGCTAGTCGGAAACTGAGATTGTAAAGCTAGATTGAATAAGCTTGAAAATGTTCAAGGAAACTGACCCTAAAAAGCAGCGATGGACATCCAGAGGTTAAATGTGCTCACATTAATTTTTTCAAATTGGCGAAACAAAGTCGCCTTATGGTTTACGATTCTAGCAAAAAGACTCATCAGCTTCGAGTAGAAACGCTGACACGCTTTTGACACTCGTCACAGATCTGCAGAACTGGTGGGAAAATAGCTGAATTGACAACACAGCTCGCAACCACACGACCAAAGTTCAGCTGCTATATTAGGAAGAGAAACAGCAATATTCTCTTATCTTTGACATGCAGTGCACGGTGTCGAAAAATCGACAAACGCCACTCGCACTCCAAGTTGCATTGTCAATGCAACAAGTTTAGTTTGAAGCGATACCGATACCGAGTTGAGACTCTGCAGTGGGAAGGGAGGGGCGAGCAGAGAGCACAATCTAACAGAAACTTTGTTGTGCCTATCACACTGCCAAACCGCAAAAGTCGACGCATCAATTGCAAAGTTGCCGATGTCGCGGTATCTCCGCCATCGGGTGACTCGTCGGGGCGGGGAGCAGGGGGCTGAGACCGTGGGCCATGACAGACAAAAGACGTGAGGAGTGTTTGGAGTGCGTCAAGTTCGTTCTTGGCACAATAAATATATAATGGTCTACTGCTTGCTGGGGGCGTTCCAACTTCTAGGTGTGCGAGTGTTCACTCCCTCGGCATTCGCTTCTACTGGCTTTAATAAAATATTATCATATAAACGTAACGGAAGATAGTTTTTCATATGTTTATTTTGAAATATGTGCCAATGTTTGCGTGTGCATGTGTGTGTGTGTGTGCGTACGTGTGAGTGGGTAGGTGTGTGTGAGCACGAGCCAAACTTCTGCTGGCTTCTGTTTACTTCAGAGTCAACTCTTTACATTCATTCCCGCTCTGCTAACATTGTCGGGATTGCAGTTAGAGCTCTTAATATACCCTGTACGGTGGTATATTAAGTTTGTATAAATTATGTAACAGGCAGAAGTAGACGTGAAAAGACATTATTCATTATGTCTATCTGAATGGGCCAAAGAATTTTAGATATGGTAAGAGCTAGAAGCACTAAATTTAGTATGTAGACTCCTTAAATGTGCAGAAATATCAAAATATTTTGAATTTTGATACATAAACTAGGAAGATGCGTTTTTAAGTATTTTTAAAGGTTTTATACCTTTTAGGGTACCTAATAAACTGAACCAGGGTATCTGTTAGTCGAGCGCTCTCTTTCCCGCTTGTTATTTTTATTGTTGTTGATGTTGCTTCACATGCGCACACATTTTGATACTTTCATTATTTATTGCCAGCTGCGGGAGTAGTCGGCGAAAGCGACTAACATTCATAAATATATGACTAGCAATGCCGCAGCAAATCTAATGGAATGTGTATTCTCGAGTTTTTTTATTGCCCAGCTGAGAGTGTGTATTGTGCGAGAGCACATCCTTCTCTCTTCCCAACCTCATTACCTCTTTTACTTTGATGCTAGGGATATGTGAATCTGCACTAAAGAATTTCTATCTTAATAAAATGCTCCTAACTTCAGTTGGAAAGTTCTAAGTTGACATGTCGTCTAACCTGATTATTATCTATTACCGTAAGCATGTTATTTGTAATTCGTATACTTACGTACGGCTTTCAAGGACATATTTCCTTCCCAAAATAAGTCCAACAACTCGCCGACCTGAATTTCCATGCCGAGTCATGCTATAAACTTTGGTAGGAGATGAACGCAATTAACTCTATACTTAGCTTTGTATATAATATATTTGATTGGATTGGGATAAATTAACTACTCGTAACATTATTATAATATACATACATTCCACGTAATTGTAACAGGCAATTTAAGACTTTTGGTGTATAATGAGCTAGTTGATTATTTTCTGATTGTGAATTGTTAATTTAAATAGACGGCAGTCATAACTAAATAAGAATTGCTGAGGGCATTCACACGATATCAAATTAATGCTGGTAAAAAGCCACAAAATCAACTACAGGGTATGGAGCAGCAGACTATTCAATTATGTCCTCTAATTTATCAGCCGATGCATACATAATATACACAGTTAATAACGGCCAATAAGTGTCGTGCGAGTTATCAGACTGTCTAATTCAATGTGGGCGCGTGGCCAAAGTTGAACGCGTTTACAATAATTGCCTTTTGGCGAAATTCACTTTCGGGTAATTGGGCACTAATCAATGTGAATAGTTGTTGTTGTTGCTGCACTACGAATTGTAGTGGTTGGCATTGTTGTTAATGTTGTTGGTAGGAAACCACACGGTTCAACCACACACCACATACAAACACACAAAGTCACTCCCATTTACACTCAGTCAATAGACTGGCAACCGGCAACTGGCGTCCAAGTAACCACCTCAATATAATACCTACAACAACAAATTGCCTGTCAATCTACGTGTAACTTTTATAAATTTCCAGTAGGGAATCTGCCTCGTTCCGCAAAAAGCAGTTCGCAGTTGCCGTGCAGACGCCTCGCGGCGCGTCCGCATCGAGTTTCAGCCATAATTAACAGCGGCCGTGGCAACTGTGCGAAAACTAGGCAACAACAACAACATCGAGATGGCTTTGTAATGTTAGCTACTGCTAATGAACTCGCTCGCCTGTTGGCGTGCCAAAAGGTGAGAACGGCAGGCGGAGAGAAGGTTAAACGGAGCAAGCAGGTGACTCAAGTCGACAGGAGGCAGGTGGCGGAAGGCAGACGACAGCATGCAGAAATGACTTTATTAACAACCGCGTCGCGTCTAGTCGTGTCGCTTGGCAGTACTCGGGCTTTTATTTAGATTTTTATTGCTAAACTTTGTTTCGTTTTTTGCCACTTTGCCACACATTCGTCTGTCGACTTGGTGCCTGGGTACTAGTTAGTTCATGGGAAGGGAACGAAGTATCGAAGTCAGCCCGTTAACGACAACTGTCGGTTGCTTTGACTCTAGCTCTGACTCTGACTTGAACGTCCTTCTCATGCGACACTTTGAATGTTTTAAATGGTTTTTTATTGCCTGTTCAAACCCGCCCAGTTCTTCTTGTTGTTGTGGTTTGTAGCTGCCTTAGTTGCTGCTGCATTAAATTAGTTTAATCACTATGCAGAGCTCACAGCGGGACAGTAGCCACGACAAACAGGACGAGGCACTCTGGGCAATTCGGCCGATCTAGCGGCAGAAAATACAGATTTTAAAATCGATTTTTTTTTGAGTCTGTCGATATACGAGTATACAAGTACGATTGTCTTATCTTTATTTACTCAGCTGTAAGTTCTCAAAAATGATGTACGAGTATATTTTACAAATTGGCTTGTAAAATAAAAGCATCTAATTTTCCACGCAAAATATATTCGACTAGATCAGGGATCGTTTGTTTTTGTAATTTCTCACAGCATAGGAAACAAAATATCGTTTGATTTTGTTGTTGTCTTCTCTTGTTCTCATCTTGTATTGATGCGTTTGCTTAAAAGTATTGGTGCAAACTCATTCGTATGCTGGCTTTGGGCACCCCTGGACTAGATTCTAGAATACGTACAATCAAGAGATTTTCTTTTCTAATTTTACAAAATTCATCTTGAAACTTTTTTTTTTTTTTTTTAAACTTACTCATTTTCTACCGCTAGATCAGTCAATTCGCCCACAGTGCAAGGTGGTCTACAACAACAAGCAGGGCAGGTAAAAGCGAGTCAAACCCATAAGTAAGCGTAAACAATGTCAAAGCAGTGCTGACTGTAGACGGTCCCCGCCCCCGCACCACGTCGGGTGTCAATGGAAACATTAACAGGGCGTGCTGCAAAAATTAGCACAACAATTATGCAGATATTAGCAGACGTTGTGACGTTGCGACGTGCTTCGTTCTTTCCAGAATGGTGTAAATAATGAAAGGCGTTGCTATGAAACAGCAGCAGTGCATGCAAATGGTGAATAATAATATACATACATACTACATATTTGTCACACCACAAACAATGCAAGAAATTGCTTTAAAAGAAATATCCCCAATTAAATTGGTTAAAGCAATGTATCCAATTTCGTGTGCTCGTCATTTGTCTACGCATTTACCGCCTACGGAGCACACAGCGCACAAATGTGAGCCCATTAAAATACCACTTGAGCATGGTTAAGCAAACAGCTTTTGTGGGAAAACAACAGGCCACCTGTTAATCAGCATACAGATACTAATCCGACACCGTAAAAGCAGTTGAAAGGTTATATTACGCATACGCCGTGTGTACAAACTTAACCCTTAGCCCATTTGTGAGTAGTTCTCGGCTCTGGGCAACCTGTGTCACGTTTGACAATTTATCTTGTGCCAAAAGGTGCGGGAGGAACAAGCGCGTCTAATGTTTTCTGATAATTACAATGGCTTTTAATTCATTCTTTTCACACACGCAGACATAGGAGCAGTCGCTCACCTGGTCAAGCCTTTAACTCATATGTCCCGCTCGGGGGGCATGTGGTGATGTGGTGAAGTGGTGACATGGACAGCAACAAAATGGTCAAATGGTCGGCTGTCATGGAACATTTGTCACAATAAACTTTATTTGCTTTCATGTAGTGTAGGGATATTTATACTTATTTTATTTTATTTGCTCAACGCTCGTTGCGTATTTGAAAACGGTCTCAACTTCTTTGCGGCTTGTTGGCTGTTTCTATACCCTGGCAGAGGATATTATAACTTTGTTACGAAATGTGTAACGCTTTAAAAAACAAATTATTGTTCATATAACTGTCAAAGAATAATTAAATAATTTAGATTAAACATTTGATATTATCTTTATATGTATAAGACTCTTTGTCCTGACTGTCTGATTGAGAATCAACATGTAGCCCAAACGGTAAAAGATAGAAAGCTGAAATTTTCACACAACATAGGTGGGACAATTTCATTTTATATATATTAAAATCGGACTACTTTATCATATATCTGACATAGAAACAATCGGTTAAGCATCAACCTTTTGAGTGGAAAATTGAATGCAAGGGTATTTAATCTTCAGCGCGAGGAAGATAAACTTTCTTGCTGTCGTGTTAGTTTTGTTGTGTTTACGTGCGTGTTGGGGGCGCATAAGCAGCGAACCCGACCTCCTCACAGTGGAGACATTTGTTTGCATTTGGAGCAACAGTAGGAAGTGAAGCATTTAGCATTACACATTACAAATTACACAGTTTAACTATATGTACATGTACATAGGTATAATAACTGTGACCGAGACTGCGAAACTCCGACTAAACTGAAACTCATAAAGTAGCCGCAGTCCACAGCCACGTGCAGACTGAGCAGACTAGTCGTAATTATAATTAATTAGCAAGTTCAAGTTTTTAATTAAAATGAAATGCCATTTGACATAAGCGCAGTCAAAACTTGTTGCTCTGGCAATGGATTACACAGCTTTTAAGTAGTTACCTGTATCCTGGCCGCCACTCGCTCGCCGTTGAAACGCTGCGGTATAAACCAGCCCTTCGTCGAGCCCGTCACGAGGACAACGCCGAGCAGGAAGAATAGAATCAGCGCGGTAATCACGAGTTTCGCGCGCGTCGAAATGACCATTGCCATTGTTTTAACTCGGATATTTACACACTCGCGATGGACAAATTGGTAACACTTCAACACGATTTGAACTTGTAGCACGACACGACAATTGCCTGGAAAAAAGAAGCAGATGCGTGAATTGGAATATTAATTGGATGCTTTTGTATGTTGTTACATTACATACTCTGTGTGGTGGACCAGACACAAATGGTTTGAATGTTGTTGTCGACTTGCAATGTATTTGACCCTTGGGCACTTGGATTCGGCTGTTGCCTTACAGTCTGCCCTCTGCCTGCTGTCTGCTGCCTTCTTTCTAATGCCTAATGCCTAATGGCTTTTGTGGCACGTATTAACCTTACCAAGCGTTTTTGTGCTTTCACACGCCTCTCAAATGCCCACATCCACAACCTCTTCACAGACCCTCAGACACACACACTCTCACTCACACTCACACTTACATTTACACGGGCCCAGGCACTTCCGTCGAACGCTACAAATGTAACACGTTTTATTTAATTTTTCTTCGCTTTTTTTTTGTTTTGCCTTCTTTTGGCGCCCTGCCGCTTGTCAGCATTTTCTCACCGATTTGCGCCGCAAAGGAGCGGCTGAAAAATAAAAGCTACCACAGAAAAAGGAAGGAGGCAGAAAAAGAAACTTTATGAAAAGTTAAGCTGCCAACAAGTTTATTTGCGAAAATATTGAATTATAGCAACGTCATGGCAAACCGGCGGCAGCAAGAACAAATAAAAGGAACGGAAAAAAAGGAATAGGTAGAGAACGGGAGAAAGGGGCCTCAAAATGCGTTGCCTAGATTTGGCCACATGCTCAAGATGTCTCGGCTTTTATTTAGAGCGCATAAAGGCATAAGCCGAATGCCAGTGGTGGGCGAATGGGGGCTGTGAGTGTGGATGTGGATGAGGATGTGGACGTGGATGTGGCTCTGACTGAAGCTGGCGTGTCCTTGAGCGCCCGAAAATGAAATAAAAAACGAGCGCCAACTTTTCAACCTACATAATTGCGGTAAAAGTTGGCGCACAACACACACACACACTCACACAAAAGTATCCTTTAACGAACACACACACACACAAAAACACGCATCACACAGCAAGCAGTTTAGCAAGAGGTTCAGCGCGCACAAAAGTATGCTACAGTCAGCGCATAATTACGATAATCGTGTCTGTCTACCAGTAGCAGAGTCCAAACAAAACTGAGCTCACCTGACGCCCCATACCAAGAAAAACTTCACGCCCCACGGCCACAAGCGCTGCTCTGAAATGGCAGCCAGTTATTGAGTCAACGGTTGAGTCAGTGGTGTAAAACAAACTTTTGTGGGCCCAAAAAACAAAAAAAAAAATAACAGAAGAAGAAAGCCAAGGGAAACTTTTTTATGCCTTTACTGCCTTTGCCTTAGTGGCATTCTTCACGCAGCATTAAAATTCTACGGCACACACACACTCACACTTACACTCGTGTTCGCGTTCGCAGCTTAAGCTTAAAGTTTGACATGGCTCAAGTTTCCTAATGAAATTACCTACTTGGACTTTTTCGACTGCGTTTTAGGCCGCGTAATGAAAAGGGGCAAAACTTGTGCCACAAAAAGGCGGCTGTCCAAAAAAGGGGAGAGAGCAAAGGGGGAGGGAGTGGGGAGCATACGATAAGGAATTTCATATCTTCTTCCAAATTAAGTACGCCAAAATGAGTAATGACTTTTGAAGTTGTCATGGTAACCAAAAAGTAAACCGTTGAATGCAAAATTTAACCAAAAGTAATGCTTAATGCATAGAGAATGCTCTTGGCATGACCCTTTCATTTAAGGTTAGCTGGCCAAACGTTAGCGCCTAATGAAGATAATGGGGCGACATGTATAAAAGGACTAACCCAACTCTAACTTACACACAAACACACACACACACACTGACAAGCACGACCGCCTGTCAGAAAGGCTGGCAGACAGGCAGACAGACAGCAGAATGTTTTATGTCTATTCATCGCCGTGTGGGGATCTTTTCCACATTTCCACATTTTGACATGTTATTTTTAATAAGCAACGTTTTGCACACAAATTTCCGCTTTAGATAATTTCATTTGGCATGTTTTTGTGCGCTTCAAAGAACAAGTAACAATGACTAACTGATGTTTTACCTGTATTCAGATGGAATGAGGCAGGGAAGGGGGTTAAGCATGTGTCACACATTCATCCTTAATAAGAAGCAAGCACAATAAAATGTCACCAGAAGCAATGTCTAACCCCAGGCCAGACGTGGCAAAGTTTGATCGATAGTAGCTCCTTTTACTTCTGCCTCAATTCCCATCACATATTGTGGTACTGGGGGGGAGTGTGTGTGTCTTTGTACGAGGGCGTTTCAACGGTCACATAAAGAGCTGGTTAAATTAATAAGAAGCCAACCAGTCGAGAGCGCCATTTCCTGGCCATATAACAAAGGGGCGAGCTGGGCGTTAACCGCTTCACTAACGTCGGTTAATTAAAGTCCAACATTTGCATAATTTATGTTTATTGGTGCCACTGCGACAATGGTTGCTTGTGGGCCTGCTAAATGCCCCAATCGGGCAGCTATAAAATCATAAAATACGTGTATTTTCTCCATATATTTTGATTTCCTACAACATTTCATAGTACCCGCTTTTTTCTTGCCTTGCAGATTTCTATGCATTTTATGAGGTCTCCCAGAAATTCGACAGAAAGTTGATCATAAACTCAGCATTGTATATATGTAAATTTAACGACCTGCATTCTTATCAGTAATAAAATATATACAGAAGGATAGAAAACTATGCATATGGGGTTATCATGACAATATGAAGTAATGCAAGTGGAAATAAACTTGCGAAATATGAAAGATAGACAGAATTAAAAAATAGTAGGAATAAAGAAGAATAACATTGACTAATTTTTATATTTAAATTTTTAACAAAATTCACATGGTATTTAAATATATAAATAATCAAAGTACCATTAAGTATTAAGTATATGTAGAAAAGTACATACAAGATCTAACATTAAAATCTGCTTTCAGACTAAATGCATTTCACCGATTTATTTCTGCTTTTATTCCATGTATATTGCCAGTATATTTACCAAAGTAAATTAATTATTTTCATATATGTATTTAATTAAATGCCATGCTTTCTTTTATAACTTTAATTATATTTTAATTTAAATTTAATACACCACGTGTAAAAATCTAAAAAACAAATTGTTTTAAACTTTCTTTAGAAAACTGAAACTATTCAAACGATTAAATATATTTTACTAAAACTATTTGTTTAGTTTTGTAATAAAAAACTTAAACACAAATATCTGCTCGTATATACTCGTATTTAAGTAATTATGTTTGTAGACAATGGTTTAGTAAAACTAATTTCGAACACAATCGCAGTAAGAACAAAGCTTGCAACCTATAAAAGGGAGAAACGGGGCCAATATGTAAATAAACAATTTAAATTGAATTTTAAATTGTGTCAACATAATGGGTCAAAATATTGTATTACGATGCCAAATTGATAAATTTGCAAATCAAAATTACATATTACGGAAAATGAAGCCTACTTTGGGGTGGCATGTAAGTCAGTAGTGTAAACAAGAACAACACATACACCCACACAAATACACGCACAACACAATACACAGACAGACACACGCAACATTCAGCAATGGAAATTTATGACTATTTATGCACGCTGAGAGTCTTCAACACAACGGAACTAAGCCTCGCACAGAAACCAATGCATAAACAATTTAAAGTCCTGGGATGTTGGATCCTATTGCTTTTGTTGTTTTTTGTAACTTTTGGTATGGATATTATTAAATGCCATATGCGTAATACTATCTAATTAAATGCACGCACTGAATAAGGGCTAAAAACTTATTTTCATATTTCAACACGAAACAAAGCACAGGTCCAATAACACTACGTAGCTAACATTTATTAAATGAAATGCCTTCTGAAAAACTGAAACTTAACTTTGAGTCATTTTTTCCAATGTCCTTTCATACACAAATTTTTAGAGTATTTTGCTTTTCATACTTAACAGAAAATAAAAGAAATAAGGATAGGAAAAATTTCAATCTGTTGCCTAGTTTTATTATTCAATTTTTGGAAATACTTAACCAAATACGAATCAAAGGACATTATTTAATCCAAGACGTGTACGATGTCGTCAATATAGGTTGGTTGGCCTGGCTTTTGTGCTGTATTGGACTGTTAACCTTTTATCTGTTGCCAGAGGTCAGAATAAGTATGTCTTTTGTACCAATGTAGACATTAAAAAAGGCTTTTATTTAATAAATAAAGCGTATATTCGTTTGGCTTGCGGCAACCGTTAACGATAACGGTAAAGACAAAGGCGGGTGAGCGAACAAAAATATATGCATGTGTGTGTACGTATACACAATATTACATATTACACATACGCCTCGTGCTGCTTTAATATGCATATGCATGGCTGAGTGTTCTATATATGAGTTGAGCTGAGCTGAGTTGAGTTGAGAGAGCGATGTGTTTGTTGGCCGTCTGCTCTGTAGCTCTGCTTTAATGAGTTTGCCTTTGATTTGGGGCAACGCGAGCACAACGCACAACCAATCCATGAAGCCATCTCCCCTCCTACCCCTTTCGCTCACTCCTCTCTAGTGCCGCCTTTTGTCTATGAGTCTATGAGTCCTCCTGCCTAGCTTGTCATAATTTATGCGCAGCCCATGCTCAATTTGATAGGCGACAGCCTGCGACATGCAAACCATTTGTGTGGCCCCTTTGTACTCTTTACTCCAGCCAGAGTGTTAACTATATATATAACATATATATACACTTCTATGTGTTTTTATAATAAGTATATTTACCTTTTTTTGAGTTGTTGTCGCCGCTAAAAGTCACTTGATTGTTAGCAATTAACTACGGTATTTGCGATATGCACGTTAAACGTTGGAGTATTGAAAATATTGAATATGTTGACAGAAAATCACAGATAATTTAATTAATTACAAATAGTTTTCGTTATTTATGCACGTTTACGAGCCTGAATATTGATTGTTTTATTCCGTTTAAGTTATTCACTTTTTATGCCCATTTGTAATTACAAATGACAGCGCTCGTTATTTGATTTATAAAAACAAAAAAATATCAACACGATGACGATTGTTTGTGCCTCTGTTTGCTGCTGGCGTTGTGTGTTCAACAGTTGTGGCAACTACAGCTCAGACCAGGCCGGCGGAGTCTAGGCCAGGCCAGGCCGGGCCAGCTCGTTTGTTAACTGGACAGCCGATAGCCCGCTGAGCGCAATTAATTTTCTCGTTCACACCACATGCATTTTGGCTTGTGCAATTGATTGATTTTCATTGAACAAATTCGCACTGGCAGCGGCAACGTTTTGTGGCATTTAAATTCATCTTCATCTTTAAGTAAAGCCGCAAGTTTTTTACTACCGACGACGGCGACGACGACGACGACGATGCTGCTCAAATTGTACACTTGACATGAAGGCAGTCGCGAAATCTGAACACACGGACACAACAAAGTTGCCTTGCAACAACAACGATAATAATAACAACGAGTTCAACAGAGGAAAACAGCAGCAACAACAACAACAAGAGTTGGAACAGGAAAGCCGCGCGAGCTTCCCAAACTAATTGTAAATATTTGCACGGCGAGCAAACAAATTTGTGTTCTCTGTTGGTTTCCCTTTTGATTTGGCGAGAGTCCGCGGGGATATGTTTGTAATTTGCTGGATGTATGTAGGTATAGGTATAGGTTGCTATGCTATGGGTAATACTCGGCCATTACGTTTATTAAATTTTCACTAAAATCTGGCCTAGCGTTTAGTCTTTGAGCACGCGATATGGAAAAAGGGACACGCGCAACAATCAGCGACACGAATGTTGTCCACAAATGTTGCTTGATTTGATTTGATATGTGTGTGTGTGTGTGTGTGCACTGATATGATCTCGATGAGTTACTCTCTTACTTATTGGCGGCTAAGTGAACGGTAGCATTTTGAAACGCTTGCGCCGTCTTTCTTTCATTTTTGGTCGCATAATTGAATTTTAATTGACTGGACTTTTTGTTCACATAACACGTCTACGTTTTGTTTACTTGGCCATTATGCAAACATATTTCATTTAGGCATAAATCACTCTCGCTTTTTGCGGCTAAACTTGCACAATGGCTTCATTTGCGCCTGGATCACACATAACTCCACACACTCCACACGATATACCGATATACCGACGTCGACGACGACAGGACGACGGGCGAAGACGAGGACGAAGACGAGAAGGAACGATAAGCACCGAGTCAGAGCGCGATTTCAGCGTACTGTGGCAGTGTGGCAGTGAACAAAAAAACGTAACGTCGACTCAGCCGTTCGCACATGTTAACTGTTTGCGGCACCGAACGCGACTGAAAGGTAAACGCACTCGTCTCGGCTAGGCCCCAATGTTTGAAGCAAATCACAGCAGCATGGCGCACAACAGGACACAACGACACACCGACACACAGGACGCTGGGGCAACGTTCAACTCGTGCCTCAGACAACATAAATGCGCTCGTGTCGGCCACAACTCCGAGCCATCAAGCGCTGAATAACACTGAGAGCCGAGAGTTGAGTACTGAGTTTTCCACCGAGTGAAACTCGGTTGGGCTCGGCGTATACGTAATGTGAATTTGAGCCACTTTCTAGTGACTCCACTGACTCGACTCAACTGAGTGACTCGAGGTGAGTGGCAAGTTTGAGCTGCCGCCACAGTTGGCCGCTGTGTGGCAAAGTGGCGCCCTATAAGGGTGCCGTGGTGAGTTTCAGGGTTGAGTGTTGAAAGCTCCCCAGCTGCTATTTCAACACATCTGTGTTGGTGGTTGAAATGGTTCCAGCAGCCACTTGGAGCAATTCAACGCACTTAGCCATTACATTTCATTGCCCAATGTAAAAAGTACTAGCACCTCTGAAGACATATGGTCTTGTCTTTGATGTGCCGCCCAAAGAGCAAGAGTAATTATATCTTTAAAAAAATCCCAAAATATTACAAGTATTTCCCCATTAAGTGGTCATGTGTTTTGCCGCTTTACATACAATGTTACAACAATTATTTCAATCTCAATTGGTAGCAAACAAAATTGGGCGCCGTTAGAACTTACCTCGAAGTGACCACCAATTATGGATCCAGCCTGGCCAATGTAAAGTGTTGAGGCCGAGGAGAAGACCAATTCGAGGGGATCTCGCACTATTGTCGTCGTGTTGACCGGCTTGCAGTCATAATAGAAGACCACTTTGTCGCTGAATAACTGAAAGGCAATCGAATTCCATTTGTCCGGCACGTGGGCAACCGGAAAGCTGGCCAACTTACGGCCCGCTATTTCATCGGGCTGCGCATAGACGAGCGTTACGTTGTAGCTGTTCTTGACCACCGGCGACAGATGGACGCCCAGTTGCACCACCGTGTCCAGAGGATTCACCACGCTAAACAGATAGCCACCCTTGAGAGAGCTCTGCCGATATGTGATCAATATGGCAAACTCGTAGAGCTTCTCGGGTAGCAGCACTTTGTATGGCGATTTCACATCTGCCGTGGCGAGAAATTTGAAGGCTGGAAAACCATCCTCTGCCTCCGTGAACTCAATGCCCGTGTACTGATTGCTGTTCATGATATCCGTCAGCATGTATTCACCAAGGGCATCTGCAGTAATTATCCAACGAAATGAAAAAGAAAAAGAAATAGTTTGCAATGATATCATTGTGACTCAACAAAGATTATTTTATTGACGCAAAGTATGCAATATTAAAATGTCTTTCAACTAAATTTAAAAGTATGCTACACTTTATATTAAGTGACTCTTAAGTGATAAAAGTGGTCCGCAAAACGCAAAAACGGACCAATTTTTTTTCTGAAATTTTTTAGAAAAGTTGTTTCGGCCGAAAAAGTCAACTTTTTTTATTTTTCGAGCTAGAGCTTTAAAAAAAATATCAGACATTTTGTTGAATTTTTCTCGAATTTCTGACATCTTTTTTTTCTCAATTTTATTTTTATTTCTCAATTTTTTTTTGGCTTTTTTTTCAGTTTCGACACCAAACTAATTTTAAAATAAAGTTAATTAATTAACCGAATTTTGCATTTTGTTTTCTTTTTTAAATTGTTTTAATTTAATTTTTAATTAATTTTTGAAAATTCCATTCAAATTTGCGCGCCCAAAAATGTGAAATGTTATTAAATTGCATACTTTTCGGCATCCGAAAAATTATGTTGCACAAATGTTGCATAGTTGCCGACAGCTGCACATAGATGGCGCCTGCTGAGCTGTGGCGGCCCAGTGGCGCATCACGGAAGCCACAGAGATCCTGCAGCTGTACCTTCACGGCTTTGAAGCATGGGCAAAACGCTGGAACATTGGAATCAACACAAGCAAGTGCGCCAATGTGACCTACGCTCTGCGCGTGAGCTTCTGCTCAGGCGTCTTCTTGCAGGGCCAGAGGTTGGAGCATCTCAGCAGCTACAAATACTTGGGAGTACACTTGGACCATCACCTTACGTTTGCCAAGCATGTGTCCAGCATCATATGGACTCTCAAAAACCGGATCCAGAGATTAAGATGGCTCCTATCAAGCAAATGGCTGTCTCTGGACATATTGCTCATTTACATAAAGAGTGACATGAGTCGAAAAACACGAATTTTAAGTTAATGATGCATAAATGTTCGCAATGTGACAATCTATGTTGTGTAAAAATTTCATTATCCAACGATTCGACTTTATTAACTCAAAAGAACGATATAGCTCAGTTGCAATGCAATCGTTGACTAGAAAAGATTCTTTATGTTTCATAAAGCTCAGTTGTTTTTTCTCAAATTTACAAGTTTGGCCGCTTTTTTAAAAACACAGGCGACACTTGAAAACTTTAAATGCGTTTATCTCGAAACGCCGTTTTTTGAGATATGTGCCGCCCTCTTCATGTAAATGAGCGATATTTGCTTACCTTTAATTGTCTGTCCCGTTAGCTCTAAGTAGGACAACACCAGATTAAGGCGGAAGAGACTCAAACACAGGATGAGCAGAATTGAACGCATTTTGTTGAGTCCGATTTCTAAATGAAAAAGCGATACAAAAATGTTTAAAAATATTAATATCGTAAAGGAATTTTGATTTTAAATATATATATGGTTCTTAAATTTGAGTCATATTCCATACGACTATATATTTCTATCTGTGTTCCACAAATCTCTATAGATTTAGATAAGCAAACAAATAGATTTCATTTTTTTTTTTAAATATTTCGAATAAGGAAATCGATTGTCACAATTTTAATTCCATTTTTAGCAAAATTATTAATTACAATATAGAACATTATTTCTTTTTTTATTTAATTTTAAAATTTATTTAATTTAGTTCAATAAATTGTATCAAATCTGTCAAGACTTGATTGATTGGTACTGGGAAAATGCATCAACAATTGTTTGACGTTTAAGAGATTTGTAGGACACATCACAAAATTAAATTTTGGTTGCACCTGTGCGACAAACTAAACCAACCGCAGAGACATTATCTGCTAGCCGCAATCAGTGGTAACACGAGACTGTTAACTCGGTCAAAATACCCCCATGAGTTAGCCACGTGCTTAGCCAGTTTCCTGCGGAGTGCAAACTGCAGACTGCAGTTGTAATTATGAGTTGTGGGTTGTGGGTTGTGGGCGGTAAGCCGAGAAACAAACTCCTGCCCTGATAGTCCCTCGTGGCCACAGGAATCGGGCTAGAAGCCACACAATTTTTGTTTGTGGTACGAGTAGTTTATAAATTGTGTAATGTGAAAACAAACAACTTTATGCGTCACCTTTGCCAGACAATAGCTTCGTCAAGCCTATGACTTGTTGTCGAGATTAATGACAATGCGAAGTGGTGCTGATCGCAGAATCTTTAGATTTTAATAATACCAAGAGTTGAGAGATAAGCGAACGAGTTGCTCAGCCACACCCAGAAAGCTGTTTTGTTGCCCATTTGTTGTTTGCCTGTGCAGAGGTCATGAAAATGTATAGAAATGTCAGGGATCATGCAACAAATTGCCCATAAGCAATAAATAAAGTTTGTCAACTTAGCAGCTAAATGAAATTGTACTTAATGAGCCCTCCCACCACACACAATAAATCATTTCTGGGTTGGGCTCCACTCGGTAATTACACATTAGGCCAGCAACAGCTGCTATTTAAACTCAAATTGTCAACACACTCCAAAATTTGCGTTTGCCGCTTACTAATTTTGGGCCCTTCATTTCCTATATGGGCATAATGTAATACAAATTTGTGTGTGATATTTCACACACACACATCGAAGCTATCAAACATGTATGTAGACTTGTGTGTAAGTGTGTAGCTGACCTCAAATTGTCTCTGGACATAAGGCGAACAATTAATATTTATCAGGCATAGGAGAGTGTTGAGCTTTTGGCAACGAGTGACAAGAACATAACTATAGAGTACGAGTACTCACTCATATCCAATGAATACTACTCACATACTCACATGAAAGGGGAGAGAGAGAGACAATTTCACTGCCTATGCAAATGACTTTCAATTGTGAGCATTAAGTAAAAGTGTTTTATTCTATTAATTAACAGCACATTTGTTGAAAACATTTTGATGATTGAAACTCTGGAATGTCCAGGGTAATAACCCAATTAAGAAGTGTTGGATGTTAACAAAGATCTCAATAGAAATTGACAAATAACATTAATAAGCACTAAAGAGAATTGTCAAAATAGACATGCTTTCCACTAAAGATCTGATATTCGATGTTAAGTCATCACGGATATCTTCGTTAAAAAAGAGACAAATTTGACACTACTCAGGCTGAACCAACAATACCAACTAGTTGGATTTTGCTAATAATGAGGCAACATTTATGCAGCACACAGTGCTGCTCCCCTCCCTCTCCCACACGCGTGCTTAAAGCCCCCAAAATTGCCGTATGGGCGCTGTTAAAATACCCAACTGAGAACTGAAGAGCGGCGAAAGTGCTTGAGATGGATCGCACGTAACTCCGATTAGTTGGAGCCTAACCTACAAATTGGAAACAGTTGGTAGAATCAGCTGAGGAGGTGTGGCTTCCGAGCTGTCTTTTCGTTCAATAGATTTGTCAGTTACAAATTTATTACTCATTATATTTTCCGCTAAAGACATGCAAGTGTGCAACTATATATTTGTTAACTATGCCGACTCACACATAAATCAAAAGAGCATCAGGAAATTCAGAATAGTTTCTTACACAATGAAATTGAAATTGAAATCAAAATGGAAAGAAATTTGAAAGTGATGGTCGTAAAAAAGCAACGCACTTCCACAACACATTGAAAAGTCGTCAGAGCGTTGCATGTTTAAAGCAAACCAAGAAGACCCAAGAACGTTGAGGCAAGCGGAAAAGAAAGAAAAGAAAATCGAATAAAAATTTATTTTCAATAGTAAATCGGCTCAATATGACTGTGGGCTATATGAAAAGGGCAGCGTGTGTGTGCCATTCTGTGTGTCTGTTTCTGAGTGTGTGTGTGTGTGTGAGAGAGAGAGGGAAAAATGTGTGCCAGTATGTCAAACCAGAAGCAGACCAACCCCATTCCCTTACCCTTGCTGTGCAGAAGAGTGTTACAATTTTAGCTATTAAATAGCTAGATTTTACAAATTGAATTGACAACTTTTTAGTTTGCCAGTTACCTTCAATACACTTAAGGGGGTACTGCTGGTTGGCAAACATTTTTTGATTTTTTCATATTATTATAGCTTGGACATTTGAGATTATCGTCCTAAAAGGGTTTTTGAAATTCGAAATACTTTAGGAGATATGGCCTTCTTTGTTCATCAATGTTTTCGACAAAATACATCAAAATGTTTTGATGCAAACAAATAATTTCAAACTTTAAACGCGTTTATCTCGAAACCGTTTTCGAGCTGGCGGCACTGATTGCGCCCGTAGTTCTAAACCGATTTTAATGAAACAAAGTGCAATTGACGCAGAATTGTCACCATTATGGCCCCTACCTCAATCATAATTTTAAAAATTTTTTACTAATTTTTTTTTACACAAAACACCAAAAATAATTGCCCAAAATCGATTTTTCATTTTTCAATGGCCGCCATTACATCTGTACTGAATCTAAAGCTGTTAACTTAAGCATTTCATTTCTGATGATCCGAAGTAGAGTTATCCGTGCCGCCAGCAGCATACCTTTTTTTTCGACTTCCAATTTTGAAGGCCGACAACTTTATTAACAGCCCTCGTACAAAGAAAAAAAAATTTTTACTTTAATTCAATATGTTCTTAATACAATAAAAAAAAAACAGAATTTAAATAACTATTTCCGTTTTCAAATAAGATGTTTTTTGAAAAAGGTCCAAAAACAGCCTGCCAACCAGCAATACCCCCTTAAGAATATACATTGAGGACAAGCATAAATGGACAATATTCTGATTTTATATACATTTCCCAAATTAGTTTTTACAATGTATATACCCATGAAAATATTGCATTTTCTAGCACTTTTATAACATTTTAGCTATTTCTAGATACCTTATTTGATCATATTAGCTATTTTAGTTCTTAAAATTGTGACAACACTGGTGCAGATACTTGGAGACGACTGAGGGCAACCATATTGACGTCTGCTTGCGCTGCGATGGGATGTGACTTGTTGCCCCTAAGTGAACTATTAGCTCTGTTGATTTTATGTTATCCAATTTGTTGTACTTTGCCTCAGCAACAGCTGTTGGGAGTGAACTAAACCCATCGATAGGGGAGCCAAAAAAAAAATATATAAAATTTGCTGCCAATCCGCGTGTCGCTTTGTCAACATTTATTGCCCTTTTTTGTGGGGCCACCCATCCGCAATTCATTTTGTTTGATTTAAAGGATTTGCATGCCAAATTTGACATTATTTGTTTTTAGCCATAACATACACACACACGCACACGCACTGGCACACACATCAACAAGTTTGACACTTGGCACATGCTCGACAGACTGTTTTGCATGTTAACGATTAAAGTGCCTTCTTGCTTCAAGGTAGAAATATTTTCCAATGTATTTTACATACAAATGCACATAGGAGTATGTATGTATGTAAAGATAACGTAAGCCAGCTGAACGTTTTGGCAGTGAAACAAGTTGTTGCGACATCCCAATCAGAGCATTAACCCGCATATGGACACCGAAACCTGCATGTCGAGCCCATCGGAGACCGAAACCCAGACCCAGACCAAGACCGAGACCAACACTGAGACACAGCTCTGAAACTAATGCACGCATAAACTACGAGTGTCTCAATCTGAATAACGACAGAATGCCAAATGGTAACCTGATACACACACAGGTAGTTAAATCTGCCAAGTCTTGATACCAAAAATGTAAACAAATGATTAAGCGCATAATAAACATGCACACTCAAAACCGTTAAAACTTAACATAGCTCTGCAAACATGTTCACAATTTGCATTATATTATTTGACTAATATTTTATTGTAGCTAAAAATAAAATAAGTTGCTTCATGTAGATCTATTTTTGCTATGCTACGAGTATAAATTGTCCTTAATGATTGTAATATCTGTAGAGACAACGAACTCGTATTTATAAGAAAGAATCTCAACCGCACTAAGAATATGCATATGAAATATGAGATCATTACCCAATTCAAAATTAAATATAAATATAAAAATCAGCCCTAATTTCCTTCGCTTTGTCTCAATAATTTTGTTTTCTCTAATTTTAATTCGTTGCTTTTTTTGTCATCTTTTGAAACCGGTTTGTTTTCTCTCTTTTGCATGCAAATTATAGAGATTCAAACACAAGGCAATACAACCGCCTCAGTGGGTTATAGATATATGCAAAAATTAATAAATTCGTCATATAATTATTAACACAATTAATAAAACCAAATTAAAATCATGCGGGATACGAAAATCAAATTATTTTATGACAATTTCATTTTCGTCATCTACTTGTTTTTAGAATAATAACGTTTTTAACTGAAAATCAATTCATAATATTGATTAAGTAGAATTCAAAAGGCAAAGAATTGCAGAGTAATATCGAACTAATAGAGTTTTTAGTCGACGTATTTGAATGCACGATGTTTGTGAACTGTAAGTAGGTTAATTCTTATTCGAATGGCGCCCCAAATTCGCTCTCAGAACAAAGCAAACAGCAGCATAAAAACTAAATAAGACGTCAGTTTATCCAGCAACAATACGAGTCCACACAGTCTATACTCGGTCCAAAAGGGAAAGACACAGTCGCCAGTTGCCGCCTCGAAAAATCAAGCAACAAAATCGAGTTATAAATACGAGCAAAAAATGGCACATGCCGATCCCGCTGGTCCAGCTCCTGATTCGCCCAGTTTATATATCCATAAGGCCGAGTCGTCGTTGCAGTAATTAGCAGCATACTAAAAACAGAAGCAATTTGAATGGCCACCATTCCCAATCTACGTATATCTCTCTCCCTTTAGGAATGGGCAGCAGCTGCCACTGACTCTACATGCATCTCCAGCGATTTGAATAATCTTCAAGCGTCGAGTGCTACTCATATTGCACTTAGAGCTGTGGGCGTCAGCCATGTGCAACACGTTGTCGCAACCAAAAACGGAGGCAAACAGCCAAAAAGAAGTTCAATAAGCGATCAAAAGGGAACCGAGCAGGGAATGGGAATGAACTGTGTCTCACTCTGTTCTCAGACATCTCATCGATGCTGATGAATGGGGTGTGCCAAGTCATCATCAAGTTCTTTATTGCTGTCATTATAATATGCCAGTCTGTTATTTATAGCCCCGGGTGTCTTTGTCTTTGTGTTCGTTTCGTTTTGCCAATTGCATGTTTGCCTCTTGGATTATATTTGGAATCTTTTTGTTGTGCGGATCACCAACAGTTTTAAGTGGGCAGATGAACTCTCACTCTTGTTTTTAAACTGAACCCAAAAGAGCGTTGACTCAACAGGACTCTCAGTTCGAGCTCACGACTCAAGGTTGTCTTGCTAACTGGTCGTTTGTTAGGAAGACAGTATTGTCTGGACAGACAGTATTCAGTCTGGAGGCGACATTTAGTTGGATCTCTGGCACTTCGCCAGCTCCAGCCACGCACACCGAATTCGGACTTGAAATGGGGCAAAAGTTCATTAAATGCTGTAGACCATTTGGTTGGCGATGAAATGTACAAATATCATTTAAATACATATTCTACACCTCCTTAGATTCCACACAAAATTATGGATAGCAAATGAACGCGTTGTTTAAGTCACTAAAAATAGGCACAGTTTCATTGGGGAAAACTAAAAGCAACTACGTCAAGAGTCCCACTCAGATCATTTCCTAATTGCTTTAGAACCACATTAAACTGACCTTGCTGCAATAGTCTAATAAATGCGACTAACATGTGACTTTCAGGCGCCTCTAATATGGCGATCTGTAATATTGCAAGTGCATTATGAATTGGCACGGTTGTTTCTCGAGATTGCTGTTTTAAATTCAATTCAGGTCTATATAATTTTATTATTATTACTTTTTACATTTGAAAATAATATAATTTTACTTAATTTATACATTTTTCGTCTTCAATTTGCTTTACTCGAGTGAACATGATTTATCAAATGTTCTAACAAAAGCTTTTTCTATCTTAGACTTCGTTAGGGTCTCAAATAACTAAATGAAACATATACAATTAATGTCCTAAGCATTACATTTTACGGATCTTAAATTAAAAGAACAATTTCTGAAGAAATATAAAATTTAAGATACGCTTAGCGTGATTTGTTTATTGAGTTCATTCATGAGTACACTCTTACTCGAATTCAATAGAAGTGGCGTTGGGCGCGGTGGCGTATGCGTAATGTAGCTGATATGCCAATGCCACAGGCCGTACTCATACTCATACGAGTATCTATGAGTATTTATGGCTGCTGTTTTAGGCCATTATCAGTGGCGTTGCAGCCGTTTCGCAAAATGTGTACAAACTGAAAGCGTTTCGCTTTGCATGAATCGAATCGAACTACTCGTAAAGCCAAATGAAGCGAAACAAAACAAATTGATGGAAAACTCATTTGACTGAAGTTGATTGCCAATCAATGGCTGTCCACAGCCAGTATAAATACACAAAAATTCTATTAGCTCCTGGCTGACACGGCGGAAGTTAATACTCATTTTGTCTGATGCTCCTGATTGCCAGCAAAAATAAAGCAAAGGTAGATGGGAGAAGGACTAAGTTCAACCTGTAACCAGGAGTCGTTGCCTCAGGGAACTGAGTTAATAATCACTCGGAATGTGTGTGTGTGTGAGTGTGTGAGTGCTGCTTCAAAGGTCAAGTACCTAGTTGTTGTTGAGTCATGCGATTGGCACTTGACCGCCTATGAAGCACAGAATTTGTCGCTAGAGTAAGCTGAGACTGAGACTGAGATGGAAACTCTGATGGGAATTGGACTGAGGATGGCCGAGCAGGAAACGGAAGTTATTTGAAGATGGGCACAGATAAGTCACACACACATTCAACTCAAGTGTCAGCCATTACACCATCGAGGCATTAAGTTAGACTAGGAGTCAGCCCAGAGAGCTTCATTGAATATTTTTTTGGCCTCCAGTTGCTGACAGACACAACAAGTGACGTGTCAGCGATAATAACGTGCTTCAACAAATATACTTATAACTATGTGAGTGCACACACATACAAAGTGTAAATGAAAAAAAAAACAAGTCTGAGATGAACACAAGTATTTAGTTCAGTGTCAGAAGCAAAGTCGTTACAAAGTGTTTGCATATTTATGAATATCGCCTAGATTACAATAGAAATGATTTAATATTTATTATTGTCATTGTTAAGATTACTCGCTTTTTTTTATTTATTTACATTATGTTTTTTTCATTTAATTTTAACACATGTGCATGTCGAATCATCTCTCATCTTTTGTTATTTATGTGATAAGCAGACCGCTCTTTGCCGGCTGGCACTTAAGCGTCCCCAGACCAAGTTCTTTGACCAAGCGTATAAATACATATACATATTTATGTACATATATTATGTAAGAACTCACATTAAAAGGGAATTTATGACGAGCATGCGATAAAACGAATCATCTTACCCCGCTGCCATCCGAAGTGCTATTTTTGTGGCCAGACAAAAAGTTATTAAAACCAAAATACTTCGTGCCACTTGCCTCAATAAATTTAACCCAATTATGCAACCATATCAAAGTTTGCACTAAATAATTAATTAGTTCGAGGAACACTTTGAGCCAATTGAAATATGATGCCATGGTTTGTTCTTAGAAAAATAAAGAAATTTCAGTAGTTATATCAATGTCAATTGATGCTTTTGGTCTGTCAGAAATTTGAGTAAATCAATCCCCTTGATTGTTATGCAGTTTTACGAGTTTGGTAACGAGACTTTAATCACTTGCTGACATGATAAATACACTTAGCCTTCCTCTCCTCTGCAAGCTGCAAGTTAAACAAGTTTGTTTACAAATTATATATTTATTCTGATTCCCATTACGTCAAATTGATGTCCAATAAATGAGTTTGCATAACTCTCGCATACTCGTAAATTGCAACTGACAACAGCATAGTCCGAATTTGAGAGCCAACAGCTGGAGGATAACAACAATCGCCAGCAGCTGAACTTCAAGTTAGTCTGCATGTTTTCTAGTTGACAGCTGAACAGATGGACCGTCGGACAGACGGAATTACAAACTTCAAAGCCCATTCATGATTTATGACAATTTACACTAAATGACTAAATGGACAGTGCGAGTATTTCAACTGCATTTCAATATGTATTCGTATTCGCAATTGTTATTGTATTAGTGCTAAGACCCTGTACTTCAAAAATGTTGAGGGTCTTTTAAGTTTGTCAAAAGAAAATTAAAAATTATAAAATCAATTCGTAAGTCATTCAATGCTTGAAGATCTTATCATTTTATCTTCCTATCATAATCAACGTTTTTCCACTATCGGTACAGGGTCTCCCGCAGTCGAGCGCGCTTAACTGCAGTCTTTCATACTAGTTTATATTCGTTACGCGCAGCTACTGGCTTTTGTATTAACTTTATCAATCTCGAGTCGCGCGAATCGATTGTCCACGAGTATCTGTGTCTGTGCCAAGTTGGAATGCCGCCAAATGAACGGCGCCAGGCAAAACACAATGCATGCCAATTAATTACTCGCAAGTTTTTTGCTTGGCACGGGGGCTGCAAGTCCGCTCCCGGCTGGCCGAAATCGATGCCAACTCATTTGGCTAATTGTCTGGCGATCCAAGTGGCCAGATAAGTGCCAAATATTTCTTAACTTCAAACTGGCTCACTCTGCGGGCCCGGCTTATAGAGCGGGTCTATTGAACTGGCTGCACATGCGCTTAAAGGCGATGCCGCTTCAGGTTTTAATAAACAATTACAGACATGGGGCGGGTCTGACAGAGGCGCCTGCTCAGGTGACGGCGCTAAACGTTTTGAATAACATTAAGTGTCTGTTATTAAGTCTTTTGCTCTGACAGCTTCAACATTGCAAGGGCAATTAAAAGGCACTCGACGCACAGCGGACAGCTCAATAATTAAAGTTGACAATTTCCATCATTAAATATCAAAGTAAGCGCAAATATTTAACACAAAGTGCAAATCAATTTATACTTAATTACAAATGGAATCGAAATGATAATCTGCCTTGTTCTGAATTACTTTATTTGTTTTATGACTTTGCCTTTGTAGGCATCCACATTCATAAATATCCTCAACCTGAGACAATAACCATTGTTCGGGCCATAAACAAAGAGCCACAAAGTGCGTTGGGATCAATGCCAATGCAACAGTAACAATAACAATAACGACCAAAAGTATTCGATTCATACAAAGTAAAGTACACACATTTACATCATTTACTTGGCAAGGGCATCACACAGTTGTCAGAGTGGTCAGTTGTGGGTAAGGAATTGTAAATGATGGAATTTATTCTTATATGAAGGTCAAAACCTGACGAAATGCGGTTCAAAAACTATAAAGCTGAACAATGAACTACATATGACTTTATACTTCTTGAAAACTATTTGCATATGTCACATTAATAATATTTCCGGACTGCCATTATTCCTGAACTAAGATATAATAAACTAAGAACAACATATTAGTCTACTCATAACTATTGCTGGTTAATAAATAGCTAAAAACTCACGTAACTTAAATTTTTCAACAGTTCAAAGAGCTTTTCATCGCCAGCTCCTAACTAACTCCTAACTTGACATCAACAAACGTGGGAAAGAGAAATGCATACTGACTACAATATGCAGATGAAACTTAGCTGGCGGTAAAGTTAATCAAACTCCGCATACGCCCTCAACAAATAACTCAGGATAACGTTTCGAATAATTACCAAAGCCAAATCATATTCAACAATTATGCGCATAATCTATTTAAATATTTATGTAAACAATTCCATTGGCCAAGTGGAAGAGTGCAAGTATGTAATGTAATGTCGTGTTGTGTTGATTCATCAAACCTGTTCTACTGCAATGCACTTGGACTCATATTTTGATCACTTTTACGCTGAGCTTGCCGTTTTCTGATCCGTTTTGCTACTTTATTTAGAAATTAACATAGTGTGGCTTGAGGGTAAGCAGATATGGTAAATAAAGAGGGACAGAGAGACAGAGCGAGAGAGAGTCATTGGCTGGTTTTGTTTAATCAATTCAAATTGTGAAGTCAAGCAACAAGTTGTCCAATTTGCTTAGCCAACAGCTATGCGCATGTTTCCCATTTAAATATTTCGCAAGTGCCGGCATCCCATGCAGACCAATAGACAGACGGAGAGTCAGACAGACAGACAGACGGACGGACAGCTTCTGTTCATTCAGAAGTGACCCAATTGGGAGCATGTCGAGTTCTAGGCGCGCGTCTTTTGCCGATTACAACATTTGTTTTGCCGCTGTCGTCACTTTTGGCTGACTCAGCGCTTCCGCTCCCCTCGATCGGACTGAGAGAGCCCCCCCTTTGAGCTAGGGACACGGGAGAGCCATTTAGCCAAGTGTCATCGCTGGCGAATTGCAAATGCATAGAGGCCGCCAATTTGAATGTAAATTTTAATTGTATATTTTCGCTTTCAATGGATATTATGAGTTCAGAGAAGTGTGAGCAGCTGACTCAGAATTCTTTCAAGTTCTAAATGTAGTTATTACGGGACACATTCATACTCATACGAGTACTCATATACACATATGTGTAAGTATATTTGAATTAGACTGAATTCGAGAGCTGTTATGTTTCATATTTGTGCGAGTATTTTTATCATCCTATGTCAACTCCATAACTCACATCCGGGCCAGGTCAGGTCCAGGTTGGGGGCGTGGTTGGGGATTAGAGTCACAGCACCCTTTGTATAATTGGCACCCAGTTTGTTTGTGTACTATCGGTGTATTCTTGTTCCCACTCCCCTTTGTGCTGATGTTTTGTGTGTCTTACATCAAAGTAGATTTGTTTCTAAAAATGCTGCTGGCTGACTGCTGAATTAAACACAATAACAACAGCAACAACAGCAGCTACAACAAAGACCCAAATTGTCATGCATGTCACAGTTAAAATCAAAAAAAAAAAAAAAAACAAAAATATGCAAGCACTGCAAATGTTCTACCAACTTTGTTAAAAGTTGCCTTGTTTTGCCGTCCTACCTTTTTAGAAAAAGGAAATGAAGGAATCGGCTTTTAATTAAAATAAGTAAACTGTAGCCCGTATTTTGAATGTAACAAGAGTAAAGTTATTTACCAAATCATGTAACTGAGTGCGGGGTATAGTAGAAAATGTGGGAAAATACAGAGCGAAAAAGAGAAACTACTGTGATAAGTAAAGTCTTGCATAATTGCTGATATAATGCTTAGGAATTGCTTTGAAGATCTGAGAAACAAATTAAATAAATCTAAAAAAGCACAGGGATTTAATTGCACAATAATTAAGTATAGTAAACATAATATATCATCTTTCAAAGAAGAGGTGTTGATACAATTACCAGATAGCATTTGATTGATTGCAAAGTTAAATCCAAAATGAGTGATAAATGAACTTGAATGAATTTGAAACTCGGTAACATCTGCATTTGTACATATGTATGTATGTATGGCACATGTCATAATGAAACCCAGCACTAGACAGAGAATTAATAATACAAAAATTGCCAATAAGAAACGGGGGCAACTATCTAAAACATCTGAGTCACATCTGTGTTTTGGTAAATAGAAAATATATATTGCGAAATAGTGACTTTAAATAGTTAACCCCTTGAGGCATTTAAGCGATAAGCATTGGATGTTTTTGTAAGCCTCCAAACATTCAAGAATTAATACAATCTTGTGAATATTGCTATCAAAGTAATTCGGAAGAGCCTATAGGCAAATGAGCTATGATGAGTGCGCATATAAATTGATTAAGCTAATGACACATTTCATAATTTAAGCGATTAGTAATTCATAAATGCAGCGTAGCACGAGTGTGTAATTTGGATGAATCTTTAATCGCTTTGAATGACAATTAAATACAGTTAATTGAAATCAAGTTGTCGACATGTTTATTGCCTGCTTTCAATATGCCCAATAAATCAATCAAATTGAATGATTGTTTGATTGTTAAATCAACAGTCGAAATAGTTAAATTTAGTACAAATTTGTCATCTTCAAGTAATTGGGGACATTTAATATAGTATATGCATTAATATTTGTGTTGTAAATAGTTTTGGATTTCGTAAAATCACAGTTATGAGCATCCGTCGTAACGCTGATTCACATATACCCTATGTGCAGACCAGCAAAATATAGGGTATACGCAGCTAGTTAAATAGTCATAAATACATATCTGGTTAACTTTAGTAAATGCATATGGGCTTATGGGCAAGTTTTCATGCTTAAACAGATAAAACTGGCGTTCAGATTGGTGCATTTTAATCAAATTTTCTGAAAAATGAATTTCATTGGGACTACTCTTAAACCTATTTTAAGACAAAAGCCTTACTATTTTTGAAAAAAAGTTATGCTTGCTGAAAGTTCCGTTGCGGTCGTTACAATGAATGAAAGTCGATTTGAGATTAACGTGCATTTGCACATATTTTAGCGAATTTAGCATAATAATCAAAAAATATCCAAATACAAAAAATTAAGTGGAATATATGACCATATCAATCCAACATCAAAAATTAAGATAAGTAGTCTCGTTAATTAAAAATCTTAGTTTTTGTCTGTTTCGGACGTTACACACATTATTTTTCAATGTATTAATGTATATTAAATATATTTTCGATACAGTTTTTATCTTAAATAAAAGAAAATGAAACAAAGTTTAAGATGAGCTAAGCGCCAAACACTCAGACGACCGTTTTGCCCACTTTTTTGGCCATTAAAAATACCCTATTGGCCATGGACAACCAAACCACGGTAAAACCTTTTTGATTTTGTAGCCTGAAAATGTATTCTATTATAACAAAAAACAACTATTATTAAAAAACGTGCAGTTATTTGACAACTTAAAGTTTTCGCCCTTGGTCTAAAAATTTTCAGATTAGCCCAAATTATTTCAGCTTACAGGGTATTTGCGCTGTCGAGTCGTTTCTCGTATTGTGCATTGATTTCATATGTAAATATGTCAATATGTACTTTTAAATAAGCCGCACAAATATGCATAATTTATTTGCAGCCCGTTGTCGCTGTTTCCCCACGCTTCATAGTCTTTTATTTGCCTTTCCCTTTCCTACTACCCCATGAATGAATGAATGAGTGAATGAGTTGATAGGAGCGTGCGAATTCAGCAGAGAAGAAGCTGCACTTACTGGAACTTAAGTACACATTTGAGACATAAATTCAGTCAGTTGTATTGAGTAGGTAAATAATAATTATGCAAAGACAAAGGATTGTTCAATAGTCTCCAAAACAAATGGAATTCACAGGGCCAATAAAATGGTTTAGAAACTGACTTCAAGTGCTTTTCTGTTAATTGTTTTGCTTTTTTTTGCATATTTTACGTGACCAAAAATTGCTGACAAAGGTAATCGTTAAAAATAGTTGTTCGATGATCGTTTGACTTACCTCAGCTCTGGTAAATGTATGAATGTATGAGTATGTACGTATGTATTTCCAAACGTTCTCCTATCGTCGATTTCGCAATCTCACTTTGCCGCTTTCTCTCTCGCTCTCTAATGCTGCATAGTTTTGGGCACCAACTTCCGATTCCGATTCCGAATCCGTTCCGCTGTCATGCGGCGAGAAGATACGGATGCGGATGCGTCTGACGTTATCGTTGACTTAGACTTCACTTTATTCTTTTGCTCTTGGTTTTTTCAAATACACTTTTTATAAATACATGTATGAACTTTCCGTTTCACTCAGTTCACTTCACAAGACCGGCAATGCTGCAAATTGATAAATGAAATTATTGGCATTTCACAGGGCAGACAAGATACCGGCACCACACTCACACACTGACACACACACACACACACTCACACACTGACACACACACATACACCTAGCAGTCAGTATATTGAGATCGTTTTACCACAATGGAACACTTCACGGAATTTAGCATTGACATTGACATAAATTGTGCATTTTATGGCTAAACTAAAACAAAAGATTTTTATACAACATTCAGCGGACTGTCAGCTGAAGTCAACAGATAAATGCGTTGCAATGCAAAGGGGAAATATTCAAAGAAAATGATGCGCGGGTTTGAACAAAAGGCAACAAGACAAATGAAAACAAAAAGTGGAGTAGCACGGACTGACGGACAAGTGCATACGGACGCATAATCAGCAACAGCCGGCAACAGCATGCACACTCACACACACACACACTCCCACGCACACAATGATTGCACACTATTGCAGTAGAGCAAGCAGTGCAACTCAAACGAAATTGAAAACGCATTCAAGACACTTTTGCAGCGAGACACGAGACAAAGATACAAAGACACAAAAAAATACGAACGCACGCCTGAATGCCGTTGGCAGAAAATTCGCGTGTGTTGGTGCCCGCCTACGAATACTGCGACCAACTGGCTGAACGTCACAACACAGACTGAGGCAGCAGCGCCAAAGAGCGCCAGCAGCAAACAGCAAGCAGCGCACAGCAGCGAACGTCAGCGCTGACGCCGACGTTGACGCCGCCCCTCTGCTCTGCTTTGCTTTGCTTTGAGTTGCCTTTGCCTTTGGCGTTGCCGTTGTCGCTTCTGCTGGAGGCTTTTTACGGCTCATTTTTGAAACGCATTTACATACAATTGTTGCAGATAATGTACAAATAAATGAAAAATATATTCAACAAATATACATATATTTATCTATGTAGCACAATATGTACTTGTTTATTATTTAGTTCTTGCAATTTTTAAGACTCGCTAAAATTCGTTAAATAGTAGTTCCGCTCTCGATAACACACTCTTGAGCATACGAGTATACAAATAAGTTTTTGTTTACTTACAGTTAGTAAAATAAATGTTTTGACAAAGTAAAAAAAACAACATACTATTTAGTATGCAAAATAATATACTTGCTTATGGCTCTTAAAATAAGATATAAAAAAAATAATATAGGTAAACACCTTAAACAATATATAATGAAATCCATTGGGCTTAACTCTTTTTCTCAATGTAAAAAATATATGTGCATTTTTTGTTTTGTCAAAACAATTACTCCGGTAACTGTATCTATAATCTGGGGAAGCTACACATTCGGCAGCATGTGCCTGCCAGTCTCAATCCCACAGGTGCCTCGCGCAAGTTGCTTTAAATATTTATACAAACTCGCAAGTAATAAAACTGAGCATAATTTTGCAGCCGAAACATCTAGTATAACTATCTTCACATGGTAATGGGTGTGAGTGTGGGTGTGTGTGGCTGTGTGTGGCTGTGTGTGTGTGCATTACCTTGTACTATAACCGACGCAACAGCGCTTCATTTAAAATTCTATAAATAATTTGAAAAGCAGTTGATACAAATTGCAAAAACCCTAAGGGGAACCAGCAGCTAGCACGGGGGATGTTAACGAGGGGTGGGCGAGGGGTTGGGGTTGTTGTCACTGAAGTTGCAAGGCAAAAATGCCGGAAAAATAGAAAACACATTCATACAAGTTGTTTTAGTCAGCCGGCAAAATAAGAGGGAGCGAGAGCGAGAGAGGGCGAGAGCGAGCGAACGGCAGCCGGCAAATGACGATTGCGTCGACGTTGACGTCGACGTCGTCGTTGGCGCCATTAGCAGCAGCAGCAGCAGCAGACGCGGCAGCAGCGTAGGCGTCACATGTGGCGTATGCGTAACTTTGCCGGTCATTGCAAGTTTGTATCCTTACACTTGTATGTATCTGTGTGTGTGCCACACGCGTTATCAGCATGCAAACTTTATTTTAAAGAGCGCCTCGTTTATCGAGGCCTCATTTGTTGTTGTTGTCTGTTGTTGTTGTTGTTGCTGTTGCTGTTTGCTGCAATGGCAAAAGACAGCGCATGGTTTGTTTGTCGACTGGCAATTGTTTATTCAAGCACCATCGGCGTCCATGTGGCCACTGGCCAGGCCTGAACGAGTTTCCTCTACTGTTGTCGTCCGCATGCCTGCACATTCATCTGTTTATCTGGCCGCTTTGTTATTGCTCTGCTCTTGTTACTCCCTCCTTCTTCCTTCTCCCCTCTCCCCTCCCTGCACCATCCCACCTCATCACTCTTGTCTTATTGCATTTTCAGTTGGTGTTGCTATTGTTATCGGCGATTTCGTTGGGCTTTAACGGCTTTTAGCGACACTGTCTGAGCCAACATGTAATCTGGGTAATGGCCGTCGATTGGTTATTCTGAATTTTTCACACGCGCTCCTTAATTATATACATAAACACATACAGACATACATAGCTGCATGTATACGTATACGAAATGTTAAAGTCTTGCTCTCTATAAATCTGCGTATATTTTTTGGCATTTATCAGCTGCAAGGCCTATGCAAATGGCAAAAAGTGCACCTGTTGCTTAGATGGTGTTGTCAATGAAATAAAACAACATAAAACAACAGTGAGCCAAATAATTGTTTTGACAGAATAAAACCAATATAATGTTTTTTAATTTTAAAAATTACATAGCCTGATGGATATCAGTATTTTTATTTTGATAAGAACAATATTAAGCTATTATTATACAATACAATATAATAATTATTTTTAAGAATAGTTAAGCTCAAGAATCTCATTAAACATTTACATTTTGACTGTTTGCCTTATTTATTTATTTATTTATTTATTTATTTATTTATTAATTAATTAATTTATTTATTTATTTATTTATTTATTTATTTATTTTATTTATTTATTTATTTATTTATTTATTTATTTATTTATTTATTTATTTATTTATTTATTTATTTATTTATTTATTTATTTATTTATGTATTTATTTATTTTTTTATTTATTAATTAATTAATTTATTTATTTATTTATTTATTTATTTATTTATTTATTAATTTATTAATTAATTAATTAATTAATTAATTAATTAATTTATTTATTTTTTTATTTATTTATTTATTTATTTATTTATTAATTTATTTATTTATTTATTTAATTTATTTATTAAATATATTTACAATTAAATATTAATTTTGACAATTAACCTTAAACTTAAATTAAAAAATAATGAATTAAATTAATGTAAGCTTGAAATTAAAGACTGAAAAGAAAAAAAGTTGTTTACTAGAAATAATATATTAATAATAATTATTTTATTTAAGCTTAAAACATAAATCAAGCATCTGAATTTAAGTTTTATTTATGTACAATATATCACTTGAAATTTATAATACGTATATGTAAGAGAAGTGAATCAGTTAAACTAGAGGCCACTGTATATATTTTTATTAATTAACAAAATGTAATATTCTTTTGCCGTCAAAGCATTTACTTGACTTACTGTCAATGTCAGTTGAGCACTTTAAGCTATTCGCTAAGTCGCCGTGTGTTCGAAGTAGTCGTAAATTGAGCTCCCCTCCTACCAATATATTAAAACATCTCTTGACTGTTTTGCATAGACGACAGAGTCAAGTGCAAATATTAACAACTAGCAACTTTCTTGACTTTTGCGCATTCAGTTAGCGACAAAACATCAAATGTGAGAATTACAAACTTTCAGTTGAGAATTTGGCACAAAGAACTCCCAACTAATTGTTTCATCTTCACATGAGTTTAATAAGTTTGTCATCTATGATAATCTGATTCCAACAAAACCGGATTAATATTTTAATTAAACGAAAGTCACTTCGATTTAATGATCTAGTTTCGATGTTTATCCAAATCGGCAAGTTCATGACGACCGGTTTAATTATAAGCAATTTTAGCATTTTAGCGGTAATAATTCTACTCATCTGACAATAAACCGCGATATTAAGGCACTTTATGCCAAATTAAAAATACCTTGTCCTCCTAAAATGGCAATTTGGGTATTTTATAGCTAGCTAGCTTGCTTTTTTTTAATTTTTTTTTAAAACTTATACGCAAAAAGAAAATTAAGCAATTTTCCCAGCGTGAAATATGTATAAAAAATAAAAGGATAGCTATTTTTGCCTTAAACAAAATTGGCATCACTGTAACATGGTGAGCTACATACTATTCACCACACTGCATAAATTTGGTCTTTAGCACCATCTATTGTTGAAATTTGCATTTATTTAAAATTTTCTCAGCACCATCTGTTGTTCATATTTTAATTTATTTTAAATACTGAGAACAGTTAAAAAAGAATTTCCTAATAGATGGCGCTTTTTTACTGCCTGATGAGATTTACCAAATTCGCCCGGCTCATGACCCGACTAAAGCGACTCACACTGTATTGCAACGGTCGCTAAATTCATAGTTCAAATGATGGCCGCTGTGCGCGCTTATCAGTAAAGCGCAAATCTCAGTTTTAAAACAATTAAAAATTTAATAAAAACAAATTGAAATCAGGTGACAGGCGCGCATAACAGCGCTTAAATAGCAAGTAGATGGCCAAGAAAACGTTTTCTAGCACAGACAGTTTTGGCGCAAAAACGCCAATTGTTGCAACCGTGGTTGTAAAACAAATATTCCCACAGAAATCGCTTTTGCTTGAATTTCACTTAAATTTCATACAAATAAATTATAAATTTCACTTAAATATTTAAAATGATATACCGTTCACTTGTTCAATAAATAAATCACAATTTGTACCAAAAAGTTGTTTTTAATTAACAATTTCTATACAAAGTTCATAATTTAACGAAATACGTCGTTTCGCCTAACTAAATTAACAAATTGTATTACAAAAACGAAAATGTGAAGAATGCAAATGAAATATTTGGGCTATTGTCTGTGATTCAATGAAAACAGTAAATACAAAAAATGATAGCTTATAACAAATCGGGCTATAAGCAGCCGATGTTTGTATATGGGAAATAGAAATGCATATATAGTATATAGATGATCAACTATCAGGGGACCACAGTTTGAAGGTTCGATCGAAGGAAGTCGTCGCTATGTACTGTGAATTGGGGGAGACATCGACGGCAATGACCTTGTTGTCGTGTCCCTGGAGAGTCTTTAGCGGCTGCCACGTCTTGTTCGACCAGATCTTTGTGGTCGAGTCATAGGAGCAGGTGACCAGAAAGCTGCCGCCATCCTGCTGGTATTTAACATCTGAAATGAGGTTTGTATGTGCAGGAATGGTGTACACTGGTTGGCGACGTCTCAAGTCCCAGATCTTGCATGTGTTGTCCTGCGACCCGGTGGCAATGTGAAAACCATTTGGTGAAAAGTCCGCTCCAAAGATGGCGCCCAAATGACCCTCAAGAAACATGATACAGCGTCCGGTGCGCAGGTCCCAGACACGACCAAAGGCATCCAAGCCACCGGTAACTAGCACACTTCCATCTGATTGATAGCTGAGGCAGTGCACCGGCTTGGCATGCCCCTCCTGATGGAGTACCTCGGTCTTTTGCTCCAGATCCCAAAGACGCCATGATGAATCGTAGCAGGCGGTGGCCAGAAAACGCCCAGACGGATGAAATGCCACTTTGGATACGCGATGTGGCATGTGTCCCGTAATATCAGCAATGGATTCCTCATTGCCAAAGCCCCACAACTTGACGGCACCGTCGTGTCCGCCCGAGGCCATGGCAACAACATTCTGCTCGTCCAGCTTGACACCCGGACGCAATGCCACGCCTCCCACATAGCTGGCATGGCCGCGCAGTGTTTGCTTCAACTCACAGTCGGGCACGCTCCAAAGCTTGCAGAGACCCGACCACGATGCGGTCATTAACAACGTCGAGTCGTCGTTAAACGCGGCACTGCTAACGGGCCGAGTGTCGCCCACCTGTGAGCAGAGGGGCGCCAATGATTGTAGCTTCTTTTGCATTTCCACCATGCGACCGGCACGCGTGGCACTTGGTACCTCCAGTGCCTCTCGAGCACGCTCCAGACGATCGCGCGCTCGTGGCAGGGAATAATCGGCGAGCCAAAGACGCGCAACTCGCAGCGTTTCGGGTCCCTCGTGATACCATGTTGCCTCCTGTTCCCTTTGCTGTATCTTGCGCTCCTCCTCTTCGGTCTGCTTCTTATTGATCGCATTCTCCCCCAGACTGGCTAGCAGTTCCTTAAGTCGCCGTCGACGCTCCGCTGGTCCCTCGCCAAAGAAGCAAATTGGCTCGTTCAACTGCCGCAGATTATTCTTAATCTCGGCATCATCGGTCGACACATTTATTTGTCGTGCACGTTTTTTCCGCTCAAACTCTTCTAACAGCGCCACTTTGTCGCGCTCCATTTCAGTCTCCAGGTCGAAGTAGTCATCGTCGATTTTGTTCGCCAGCGACGCAGCTGTGGGTGGAGGCAGTCCGCCTTTTGTGGTGCTTGACTTTTTGGTCGTTTCCTCATAATCTTCGTCAGATTCGATGTCTTCCAGCTGCCCAGTTGTTGTTGTTGTTGCTGTTGTTGCAGCCGGCGTTGTGCCGGCGCCTGACGCGGCGGCCGCTAAACGTTTTCGTTCCGTCTCTTCAAGCGAACCATAGTGCACTGTGCGTTGCCGCTTAACGTACTGAATATCGTCATCATCGGACATTATATTTTAGTCAAAAATAATTAATTTTTAAAACAAAAATTCGCCAACGAAAAATAAACAACAAAATCCTTCTGCAAACGTTTATCGTTGCCACCGTTTTCTAACAACCAAGGCTGCCACACCGTATGTTGCTGCATGTTTTCCCACCCCAGAAATAGAGTTGGGCTTTTTAGTTCAATTTGCTGACCAAGTTCAATCGTTCATTTTTCAGTCGTGAACTAAATCAGTCATTTAGTTCAGTTGGTCATTTGGTCAGTTGGTCATGAACTATGAACGATGAAAAGTTTCTATTCAGTTAGTAATGAACGATGAAAGATGAATAGGTCTTTCTGCTCAGCTGGTCAGTTGCTTATGACCGATAAACGATGTGAATTGGCTTATATCCTTCATCGTTCAGACCAATCAATTTGATTTGAGGAGATGAGTTCTTTAACACCTGTTCCTTGACACTTTTATTTATTTTAAGATTCGAATAAGTATAAATAGCAAATGCGTTTTAGTTTTAGTACTTCATTAATATTTTTTGACTTTGTTATATATAAAAATAAAATAACAAAAATAATAACATAGAAATTCAGTCTAATATTAAGCCACTAATAGATCATTGTAATATAAAAAAAAGTTATAATCAAGTGGAAGATCGATTTCGATACAAGGAACTTTGTCTTAAAATAAAATATACTGCTACATGTTATGATGTAAAAATGTTAGTTGGTCAACTTTCTTTGGAAGCAATAAGCACCGTCTGTCCGTTATAAAACTTAACTTTGTCTTCGAGCTTCAACGACTCCAGGGCTGAGTAAGATAAAAAAAAAATTTAATAATAACGGACCAACTGACCAAATGAACTATATAGTTCATTAAAGACTGAATAAGTTCATTAGTTCATTTTAATGACCCGTTCATTTTAACTTTTTCAGAACTAAACGACCCAACTCTACCCAGAAACAGTATTTTTTCTTCGAAAAATGTGGCATCACCGACTTGAACGAACGAGCGAAACAGCTGAACGACTGAACTGAACTATATGAACGATTTCAATACAACTCTACTTTTTTCACGGTGAAAATTAAGTCGAAAAAAATTTGTAGAAATTAAGAACGGGTGCTACATAATAATGAGCGCACCGAGCAATAAAATGTCTGCAACAGATCAGATGCGAGCGATGCTGGACCAGCTGATGGGTACCACTCGAAATGGCGACGATGGACGCGGTCTCAAGTTTTCGGATGCACGCGTCTGCAAGTCGTTTTTGTTGGACTGCTGTCCACACGACATACTGGCATCCACGCGCATGGATCTCGGTGAGTGTCCCAAAGTGCATGATCTGGCTTTTCGTGCAGATTACGAGAGTGCGTCAAAGTCGCGGGACTACTACTATGACATTGAGGCCATGGAGCACTTGCAAGCCTTTATTGCGGACTGCGATCGGCGCACAGATTCGGCGAAGCAACGCTTGAAGGAGACCCAGGAGGAGTTGACGGCCGAGGTAGCTGAAAAAGCAAATGCAGTCCACAGCTTGGCGGAGGAGATTGGAAAAAAGCTAGCCAAGGCCGAGGCACTTGGCGAAGCTGGAGAAGTCGAAGACAGCATGGAGTTAATGAAGGAAATCGATGAGCTGCGCGGTAAGAAGATAAAAGCCGAACACGAATACAGAACCTCGATGCCAGCATCAACCTACCAGCAGCAGAAGCTACGTGTGTGTGAGGTGTGCTCCGCCTACCTGGGTATACACGACAACGACATACGTCTGGCGGACCACTTTGGTGGTAAGTTGCATCTGGGCTTTCTCACCATTCGCGAGAAGCTTATCGAGCTGGAGAAAACGGCGGCTCCTCGCAAGGCGGAACTTAAGCGCTCGGGTAAGATACCAGATCGCGAAGAGGACGGAAGGGGCAGAAATCGGTACTTTGTAGGTGGCCGTGAGTTGGATAGACGCTCGCGGGTTCATCGCTCTCGTTCCAGAGAGCGTCAGCGACAGCGTGATGCTGAGAAACAATCGAATGACAGATCCACTGAAAGAAGCAATGACAGAGGCAGTGCCCGGGAGAGTGATGGTGAACGTGCTCCTCCCTCTCAACGTGGTCGTGACGCTGAAAGCCGCGGCAGTGGACGTGGAGGCGGAGGCGGCGGTCATGACAATGCCAACCCTCGAGATCATCGCGACAGAGAACGCGATGGCCGAAGGGATAGAGATCGTAACGCACGCAACGACAGAGGACGTTTCGGCGGAGGCGGCGGTGGCGGTGGAGGTGGAGGTGGATTAGATCGCCGCAATGATAGACGTCGATCCCGTTCCAGAGACCGTTCGCCACGCGATCGACGCAACTACAATAACAGCAATAATAACTTTGGCAACCGACGGCGCTCGTTCTCCCGTGAGCGCTATCGTCGCTAGAGATTTGAAGAGAGGAAGGCGGATTCAGTTCCACACAACAGTGTCCAGCGCACGTACGTAGAATTAATTACAATCACAACAAAAACAAAATTAAAAAAAAAAAATACAAAAAACAAAAAAAATAGAGCAAGCAGCATAAACCAACTAATTGCATTATTATTCAATTAATAAAAATGACTTGAATACACATAGACAGCAATCCAGATATTTTTGGAAAATATTATTAATCTTTCTTTGATTTTCATCCATGTTAACTAACAGACAGAAAGAACAGAAAACAAAATAACTGTAAGCTGAAACTGTAAACATTTAAGTAAATAATTCATATATTATAATTTAATAGCCCGACAGCCCCGGCAAGTTGTAAACTTACGGTACGTAGAGCCAGAGCCCCAAACAAAATAACTACTAAATTCTATTTATAATCCCCATATGTACCCACCAACGATATAAACAAAAACACACCAGAAAAAAAAAAGATAAATATAAACAAATACAGCCATGTATGTAATTTCTCTCAGCTTTCTCAGCTTCTTGGCCCCGTGTGTGTTGTGGTTGCTGTACGTGTATAATATCGCCCCTTTTAGGGTAAGCCTATCTCAATCATCAACATTCACTGCTCTCTATCTCTCTCTCACTTTTAAAAATTGTAAATTTGTAACCTTAAAGCGTTTTCTACTTGGAGTCACTTTTCAGGCGATACGCTTTAAAGCCAAGCCGTATAGCTGGGTACGTATTGAGTGAATATATAACATTTATAAACTGAACGTCCGCCTAGCCTTCACAATGCTAGGGATCTCGATAATTACATACTGAGTATGTGGTAAACATACCTGATTATGCATACTCATAGCTTTTGGGTACGTATTCTTCGTCTAAACCGAACGTGGTGGTTATTCTTTGGCAGTGTGTGTTTGCTTGGTATGTATGCGTATATTGTTATAATCGTTAGAAATTTTATAGCAACATGTTGGTACGTATTTATACCCAAAAGCTGCAGCTAAGAAGGATTGTGTTGGTTCCGTAGGGTTCAATGGGCACATTTAACGTACGTATTTAATAAAAAAAAAAATATATCAAAATTTTGTAGCGATTCATATTTAGTTACAAACACCAACAAAAAAAATACCCATATTTTACTTAATTTCTTTCTCACGCTAAAGTTGATATGCGATAATTACACACAAATGAAGCGGGCTAACCAAAACTGGCCTAGTATGTGAGTATTCGGGTATTTGCTATTATTTTATTGTTTAACAATAAACTACTTATCAATAAGTGGTTGGGTGGCTCTTCTAACGTTGTTTCTTTCGACAGCATTTAAAGAGATTTGAATAAGTTATTAAATATTCGCATTGGGCTATAAATAAGGGCCATCACATACAATGATATGAATTGTGGGTAAGATTTATGCAAAGAACATTTTTATTTTGGATTTAATCTTAATTTTAGTATTTATTATAAGCGAATTTGAACATAAGTTTGTAATTATTCCTAAAATGTAATATAATAAAATAAATAAAATTGTTTTTGGGTTCAACACTAAGTTTGTATGAATAAATAAAAACTGCATGAAATTTGAACGACAACAAAACATTAATACACAATGTATGCGTTACATCAAAAGGAATTGACCAGCTCGATCGCCGGAATTAATTTAAAAATAAATTTTGTTTAATTTTCAAACAATTAATCTGTTTATTTTACGCGCCAAATGTAACGTAAACAATTCTGTTAAACTCAGAATGGAACTGTTAAAAACATTCGAGACGAGGTGGCAACGCCATGTCACTCCGCCATCTTTTGCGCATCTGCTGTTTTTACCTCTGACGGAAATTCTTTGCACTAAAAATTCACTTTGTTAAGAATAAAACAATATATCAACAAACTATTTGATTTCCAAACGCGCTGCATAAATCAAAAACATAGGGTGTAAAAGTAAGTAAAGCTGAAACGCTGGAGATTCCATATTTTGCCATATTTTTTTGTTGCTTACGCCTGCGAGAAATCAATAGCCGCTTGGGGTCGCTGGACGCTTAATGTCCGCTGTAGGTCGCCACCAGCACCATCGTTTTTTGGCGCAAAAATTTCTAAACAAAAAAATTGGTACTGCTTTCAGACAAAATGTCAAATCGAAAACGTAACTCCGATTCGGAAGATTTGCAATCGTTCCTTAATAATTTTCACAAGGAAATTGAGGATGGCAGCTCTGAAGCGAAAAATGCTAAGGATAAGGAAAGTGTCGTAGGTGTTGATGCGGAAAAAGAAGAGGAGGATGAGGAAGATGATGATGATAAGTACTTCATTGACGATGAGGGCAATTGCTACATCAAAACTACGCCCAAAAAGCAGCACAAATTTAAAAGTAAACTAAAGCCACCGGTAGCCTCAACACCAGCTGCAATTACTGTACGCAGTGCAACCAAATCAAGCAGCACAAATGCCTCGAAAGGTTTGTAGAGTTTAGCTAATGTCAAGAATCTTAATGAAACACGATCCACTTCTTTCGCACAGCAATCAATCTGCGTCCAGTCAAGCCCAAATCGGAACCGACTCAGAAATCTGAATCCGCGCCCAAAGCAACCAGTCTTCGTTCAGCTGCGCAGAAAAAGACTCCAAATAAGACGACAGCAACGCCAGTCAGTACTCCAAGGGCTTATTTACGATCCCAACGCAAGGCCATAAAACCGGCATCAAAACCTGTTGACATTTCCGCATCCAATGAAGTGGTGATAGATAATGAGGAGCTAATCGAGGAGCTTGTGGATGATCCAATGATCATCAATGATGACATTGTTTCCACTAAGGAATCAGATGTGAATGATTCTATAACAATTGGCGATTCAATCGAGGTTAAGGGCAACATAAGCGACGATGAAGTCTTTGAGTTTGAGGATAACGCAGCCAACATGTCTGCAAAGCCGGACGTGGACTTTGTGCTATCCGGCAAAGAGTACAAACTCAAGACATTGCCAACCCAGTCAGCTGAATCGCACAAGTTCGCCTGCTCCCATTGCAGCTATACGACAAATAAGAAATTCCTAATCTCACGGCATGTTCGCTCCCATGACGCCGAGCTGATGTTCAAGTGTTCGATCTGTGAACGCGGCTTCAAGTCAAACGTGGGACTGGTGAATCATCTGAACACGCACATGGGAAACAAGCCGCACAAGTGTAAGCAGTGCGAGAGCGCATTTACGACCAGTGGAGAACTTATACGCCATACACGCTATAAGCACACCAAGGAGAAACCACACAAATGCACCGAGTGCAGCTATGCCAGTGTCGAGTTGACCAAGCTGCGTCGCCACATGACGTGTCATACTGGCGAGCGACCGTACCAGTGTCCGCACTGCACCTATGCCTCCCAAGACATGTTTAAGCTGAAGCGTCATTTGGTGATACACACAGGAGAAAAGAAATTCCAATGTGACATCTGCAAATCGCGATTCACGCAGTCGAATTCTCTCAAGGCGCACAAGCTAATCCACAGCGTGGTTGACAAGCCAGTCTTCCAGTGCACACTCTGTCCAACGACATGTGGACGCAAAGCGGATCTGCGCACCCACATGTCCAACATGCACACCTCGGATAAGCCCTTGGTGTGCAAGCGATGCGGACAAGAGCTGCCCGATCGCTATCAGTATAAGCTGCACGTGAAGTCGCACGAAGGCGAGAAATGCCATCGTTGCACCCTTTGCAGCTATGCGTCGGTTTCGCAGCGGCATCTGGACTCGCATATGCGGATTCACACCGACTCAAAGCCGTTCAAGTGCGATCTGTGCCCGCAGGCATTCCGCCAGCATCAATTGCTTCGCCGTCATAAGAATTTCTTGCACATTGAAGACTATAAGCCGCCGGAGCCACGAGAAAAGCGACACTCATGCCCCAGCTGTCCACGTGTCTTTACCCATAAGGGCAATCTGATGCGGCACATGGAGACACACGATGATACACTGAATGCGCGCGAAGAGAAGCTTAAACTGAAATTGGGACGAAACGTTCGATTACAGCCAGACGGCAGCATTGTGACTCTGGTGAATAGCAAAGAAATTGAGGATATTTCCATTGACTTGGATGAGCAATATGATACCATTGAGCTTGAGCAGCTAGAAGACGACGATGATGAGGACGACGAGATACCCAGTGATGACATCGTGGAACCCATTCCCAGTTCCACGCCAAGAACAAAACACACATCCAATAATGTCGTAATCAGAGATGGCAAACATCGGACACAAAGCAAGCCCATCATTATAAATCGCCAACTGAAAATGAACGTTCCTCGTGTGCATCGCGAGGTAACAACTCAGGCTGGAACATTTCGCATTAAAGAGGAGCCGGATGCTAATGAATTTACCGTGGAGCTGCAGGGTGAAGATAATCAGTTCATGGTCGTCCAACTGGTCAACGATGATAATGAAGTAGTAGTCAAACGTGAGCCGAGCACGCATAAGATTAATGCCAACAATTGTTTTGGCTTCGAGGTAAGTTCTTAAATACAATCTTATTGCTTATGTATGTAATTTATGTTTGTTTTGATTTAGGATGATGCCGAAACTATATACGAGGAGTATGACGAGTCTGTGGCTGAAGTAGATGGCACATCACAGGAGTTTATGCACCTTATGGACATGATTGAACAGGACACATAGCTTGCATAAATCTATAACTTTTGGTATATATGTATATGTATTTACAATTACACAGAATATCCAGATTAAATAAAACATGTTTTTAAAAAATCTTGATGTTTTCATGTTTTTCATTATGTTCCAGGGACCGTAAAAGTTATTTAATATTTTTAAACTTCAATGGGGTTTTTGTTAGCTTGATATTTTTGATTTTTGTTTTATAAATCCGAAAATAATTATCTAAGATCTTTGTTCAATTACTTTTATTTAAAAAGTCATATTTTAAAACTCGGCACTGACTTTTATTCCAAAAAAAAATCATCGACAAAAGTTGTACACTGATTGTTATTAGAAAAAGTTAATAAGTAAAATAAGTCAATGACTTATATTAAAAATTATAATAATTATACCACAGATGTACAACACAATGACATGTAGTCGTATGTCAGGAAGGTGACTTGTCCATTGAGGATTATACATTTATATGGCTCTGCGAAATAAGGCCCAAAAAAAAAATGAAAGAAGGTCCCAAAAAAATGTATAGGAAACAAAAACAACGATTTCTTATCAAATTTGGGGTGTTTTTTATTTGATATGAAATAAGACCCCAAAAGAAGAAAGGAAATAAGACCCAAAAACCTATTTGAAAACTTTATTCTGAAACAGTGCCCTAATATTTTATATGACGAGGTTGACAATATATCGTCAGCAAAACATTTGTAAATTCGCCTGACCAACCTCTTCAAGTAATAGAGGCTTTCAATTTGGAATCTAAGTGGACTTCGACTGTGCTTACATAGAATAAAGCAAATCCACTGAAGACCAAAAACAGGCTTTTTGTATATTTTCGTCTTTAAAATTAATAAGCGAAATAAAGGAATATATGCCACCGCCGAATCGAAGGTATTTAATAGACGGAACTTTTCAAATAGTCCCCAGAGGTTGCTTAAACCAGTTCCTAGTGATCTATATTCAATTTTTTGACCAGGTAATTTCATTATATTATTGAAAAAAAATTGTGTCAATCTTAGGCAGGCGAAAATTGTATACAAATAATCGCGCGATTTTTTATATACAATTTTCATTATCCCTTAATCTTATCGCAAACATTTAATAACTTGTGCAGAATGTAATTTAAAGCTATGTACAAGCAGATGCAATTGCAAAGAACTTCGAGCATTTCAACTGTCCTTATTGCAGAAAGCCTGTGGATAGTTTCATGCAAGTCTTTGTTTATTAAAAATACAATGAATTGAATAAAATAGCAATAAAATATAATAAAAAAACATCAAAAATTGGGGTGGTATTTCATTTTTCAAATTGGGATGTTATTTCACATGAAATAATTAATATACATCAATATTCGTTTCATAAATACCATATTTATTTAAATACTTCAAAGTTATTCTCGTGTATGACAATATGTATGTAATAATCGTACGTATACGGTACACAGTGCATTTTGGCGTGCACAATAAATTCTCGTCTGTTTGCTCCATTTCTCCATTAGTTTACAATAAATCTGTGTGTTGTTTCTCTATTCTTCAGCATTGCTGTTTTGTTTCGTGCCATGTATACAATAAAAATATATTTTACATGTTTATTTATATTATTATGTGTATATATAGTGCAAAAAAATCTGCTGTGCAGTGCAAAATTTAACAATCATTTACCATTTCAAATATAGTTTTCAAGTTTCTTTGTTGTTGCTTAAAACGTTAACAATTTGTTAGTTGATACATAAATATATATATTTGTATGCATTTAATTTGTAGTTTTGTTGTTTTTGTATATTTGAAAATTGTTAACAAATGTAAAATGGAACAACGTCAATAAAGGAAGTGCACAATAAGTTTCGAGTTTGCATTACAATTAGATTCAAATTGAATAATTATACATTTAGAAATATTTGAAAAATTACGCCGTACATACAAAATACATTTAGAAATACAACAGTCAAAATGAAGGAACCTTATATAATTACATACTAGTACCAACTAAATCCTTACAATCCAATAGTGTATTACACATATGACTAAACAAAAAACCAATTAATCATAAAGAAATTCTTGGGGAGCTGTGCTTATGGCTCTTTGCTAGCTAGCTCTTCATAAGCTTTGCTTATCAATTAACTTTTGGCTTAACAATTTGTTGTAAGGCTGCTGCTATGTTGGTTTATAATCATTGCATTAGTTTGATTTAAGAGTAACATAACCGAATCGTTTGCTTTGTAGCAGCATTGGGAGGCAAAGTGAAACAAGTGCATAATCAAAACCTTAGAAGATTTTCAGTTTTTGTAGGAATCGGAACAAGGGCGCACTCATGCAGGCTGCTGCTTGCCATTGTTGTTGTTGCTGGGCCTGTTGTTGTTGCTGTTGCGGATTAGCAGCAAAAGAGGTGGCGGCTCGGGCATTGGCTCTGCCATTTGCAATTCACGATTGCTCCCTCTTCTGCCTCTTTGACTGTTAATTACAATTGAGCGTATTTTGGTTGGGGCTGCGTGTGACATTGTTGTGATTGATTTGGTTCGACTGCGTGATGCTGGCGCTATCATTGTTCTGCCAGGACAACAGTTTATTAAGTAGCCTATCCATATAGGGATTACCGCCCAGACGCGTCACCTGCAAGGTCAAATAGAATGTTTACAAAATACGAGTTTTATAAGAAATATTTGTTTGTTAGCTACCTCGGCACGCGCCTCCACATCAAGCGTTTCAAGCACTTTGCGTGTGTATTGAAAGCTGCCCAGTTTTTCTAGTAAGCTGATGCAGTACTTCTTGACCTCAATGTCGTGCGTGCGCTGTCGCAATATGTCTATGAGAAGGAGAAACGCAATTAACACCCGCACTCAAGTCAGTATCTTGAAGGACTTACGCAAAACCTGCTTGTCCTGTTTCTGAGTACGCACTGCGTGTATAACTGGAAATCCAAACTTGCCCTCCGTGAGATCCTCCGCAAAACTCTTGTTCTCCGTATACTATATGGAGGAATTATTGATTATTGCTGTGAACTGACATTAAATATGTATATGATGGACACTACTCACTTCCTTCAAGCTCAAGTTGCAATAGTCGTCGCGTATTTGAAAATATAGGCCCAAGATGGCTGTTAACTTTGAGTAATCCTCCTTGTTGGTACTAAACAGCTGCATAAGCCGTATGGCCAGCATAAACAGGCCACCAGTCTTCCGTACAGTCATCAATTTATAATCTGATTCGGAGGGACATGTAAAACTATCGCGCCAATAGATCTCCATCCCTTGACCGCGATGCAGCTCCAACAATTGTTCCGTATACACTTTGGTGGCCTGCAACATTCAATAAGTTATTGATTAATGTATGTAATTGGTCATTGACTAAGTAATTGAACTTGCCTCTGGATGTCCCAATTGCTGCACCTTCTCGAGGGCCAGGAACAATGTATAATTGGCCGCATTGATTGTGCTGGCCACGCCGTAAATGGAATGCGCCACGGGCACACCTCTGCGAAGAATCGAATTGTCTTCAATATCATCAATGCTGTAAGTTAGTGTTAAGAGCACATTTAGAACACTCAGCTAATTTGTTTTATCTATTTCAATAAATTGGGTTTGATTGTGTGTGTGCTTGTTAATGCATTTACATACATTCATGTACAACTGACATTAATATACTAATAACTATTTGAGGGGCGAATTCAAAAGTTACTTAAAGAGCTAAGAGTTAATTCTGATTTCGTTTTTAATTAAAAATAAAAAATTAAATTAAAACTAATTATTTTAGATTATGATCCTAAGAATACAATTACAAAATTCATGCGCAAATTTTGACTTGTAAAGTTGCTAGGTCAAAAATCAGACCAACTTCAAACTTTCATAACTTTGCCAAAACTAAACAGATTTTCAAGCGGAATGTGATTTTGATCATGGTTGGACCTCTAAATTTATTCTGAATTTAACCCATTAAATGCTGCCCATAGATCGGCTGGTACGATTTTGACGAAATTTTGAAATATGTGCCTGGAAGACCATAGAAAGAAGATAGAAACAAAAAAAAAAATGTTTATCTTCAAATTTTATTTTTTTCGTCAACATTTGCAGAAAAATTCAGAAAAAAACCTAGATATTCACCTGTAAAAAACTACAGGTATACCAAGGATAACTAAACTGTTCAATATTTATTCTGATACTATTGTTATTTCTCTTTACTATGAAATAAATTTTGACTCGATGTCTATCACATGCCCCGTGCTAGAATTTTTAAAGTTTCAACACTTTCTTGGGTATTTAAATACCCATTAAAAGGGTTAATTCAAAGGGGGAATCCAAAATTTTCATTCAAATTTCAATTATTAATTTGGGACTATAGGAAACCCCGGAGAGTACAGAATCACGTGGTATGTGAATTATCATTTACTATACAAATATTTAATTAAAATTCAAGAAGACTGTGTACATAAATTAGCATGCAATCTTACTATCTTGAATTTGAGGGGTCTATTGTATGCGTGAAACGTGCAACAAAGGTAAACATATGAATAATAAAATGTATGATAGCAACCCTCGCAGCATGCTAAACAACAGTGGCAACAAACAAACATGTAACAACAACTATACGACGTATGTTGGCATGTTGTATGAACACATAAATTTAAGATTCTCTTTGAGGCCCATATCGCTTCAATAACACGCCCGCCGGCAAGGCAAACTGGGCAGCCGACATTTGCGTAATTAAAAAATGTTTGCGCGCGCGTAAGGCTGGAATCGTTTGAAGGGATTGGAATTGGAGGCGTGGGCGTTCAAGCGAGGCGCCTAGGCAGTCGAGCTAAATGGATGCGAATGGGGTGTAAACGGGAGTCGGGAGAGAGAGTGGGACTGGGAGTGGCAGGGGAATGAGTATATGTATGTATATATAGGACAGGCAGTGAAGCGGAGTGGACAAGTCGCAGCATTGCAAGAGTTGTAACATTGTGACAATGCCTGTCGACAAGCTGACTAAGTGACAATAGCTTGGCGATGCCGATGACGATGACGATGCTGACGACGCCTTTGGAGCCTTTCTTGCCGCTGAGAATGTAACAACTACCATGTACCCGACTGTAAAATACCCGTTACCTGTATTAAATTTACCCATTAATTTTGAACTTTAGGTCTAATAACTACTCAAACCAAATGAAAAACTCACATATGGGTATTTCCAGGATCGTAAACGCGACATTCGTACGTCTTTAAATGGAAAAAAAAGGCAAAAACTAACATTTTCAAAAATATTTTTTTACGTGTTTAATGCATTTTATCAACACTACTTTTATTACAAAAGACAAGATTTGAGGATTTGTTGTTTTCGAATTATTTATGGAAAACAATGCATCGCGAAGGCGACAAAAAGTGGAAGTCGTTTTTGTCAGTAAAAGGTGGCGAGTAATTTGGAAGAAAATACTCTTAAACCACAAGAAAATAATGTAGTTTTCCATTTAAAGGGATTATATTGATATATTATTAATATTTTATATATTTTTCAAGTTTTATTAGTGATTTGTAACGCGACATCGCGAACGTGACAAGATTTCCACCTAGTTTGTGCCAAGAATCAAATCAAATTCATCAAATTTTATTCGATATATCGAAAACAGCTTGTAAACTTGTTTTAAATTAAACATTTAATATATTTCTATGTATTAAAATGATTTACCTTACTTACTTAGTGTAATCGTTAGAATACAAATGGTCCATTTTGGAAGTAAATTTTTAGGAAAATGGGCAAAAATAAAGAAAAATGAATTTATTCCAATGTAGAATCTATACTATATGTCCATCCTAATTGAATTTCTACTAGCGTATATTGCTTAAATAAATAACTTGAATACATTTTTGGAAGAAAATTTCACAAGATGTGAGTTTTTGTGGAAATGCCCGTATTTATTTTGTTCAAAAAGCTAATTTTTTTTTAGTTTCATTTTTATTTTCCCCTTTTTTTAAAGTAGCTTATGGCTCTTAGGACAAGAACAAAAAATATTATAAATTCCATAAGGTTTAACTATTTTGAAAAAAAAAATAATAATACATTATTTATATTGTGAAAACAACTGTTTATACTTTAAAGGGTATGTGTCCTTCCCTTTGTTACATATATTACAACGAACACAATATACACTTGTACTTCAATAGTGCGGGTGTTAAAGCCAAGTTTTTGCCAATATGAAAATGCATTTGGACGAAAAACATGAGCAAGTGCGACTTGCGTCTTGTGTTGAATGCCATTTATACATACATACATAAGTGGGCACAGAGGAGCAGCGATAGCAGCTCTCAACTGTCAGTCAACGCCTACAACTGGCGCCGAATGAACAATGCAGGATATTAAGCAGCATTAAGGACATTTCAGCACATTTGCATTTGAATAACGGGCAGGCAGGCAGACCGTGAAGGGGGACAGGAACAGGGGCAGAGCGACAGGTGGCAAGGAGACGGGATTAGCTTGGATGATTGAAGCGAACAACAAATCGGTTCCAGAGGCAAACAATGGGGAAGCGTCAAAAGTAATGATAAGAATAAGTACATAGTATATACTTATGGTATATATGTAGCTATGACCTTAAGGCTGAAGCTCTTAAATTGCGGAATATAAGAGTAAAGTTCTACGCCTTTCAGTCATACTTTATCCGTGCCGCATTTAAAAAATGTATCCACAAGAGATGCGCCAATTGAAGCGTCGAGAAGCACTTTAATTACTGAAGTTCAAAGTTTAACTGTTGCGCTTCTCAGTCATACTTTATCTGTAACACATACATATATACGTATTATTTTCCTCCGCGTCAATTCGACAATGAAAAATCTAAACAATTAATGCAATTCCATTTGAGAGAATAAAAAGGCACAATTTGCCAACAAATATATGATTGAAATTTATTTGTAAACAGAGAACGCTGCGGGCCATTGTTAAAATTTTGGAATTGATTTGAGGCAAATACCGAAAGTATTTGTATGTATGTAGGCATAAACAAAGTGTGAGTCATTTTCCAATCTTCTACACAAAAACGCTTGACCTCACACCACCCCCACCCTCCCCCAACAAACAATGATGATAATGCAAAGTATGCGCGTATCGGTATGTCAGGGTTTGATATGAAATGTATTGTTATACGTGGGTTTGTGAAAAATATGAAATTCATAAAATTGTTGCCTGAACGAACGATGGCAGCTGCCAGATAAGCAAATCGGTCATCTGAGGGTGGCAAGAATTTACCTAAATATAGACATAATAACTGCGTTTACATGTTATACACACCACCATACACACAATATGGTTCAAAATGCAATAATAAACAGGCACACCTGATATTTTATTATTTACTGGTTTTTATTGTAGCCTTCTTGGATCACTTTGCCATTTATTATTTTTCTGGGCTTTTCATGATGATATTGATTTATAAAATAAATGTATTTTTAAATTGTTTGTGTTTGTGATTTTTTTATTACTTCCCTGAGCAGGAAATGGTATTCTTTTCTTTCCTCTTTTAAACTTAACGCGCTTATAGTTTAAATTTCTAAGTAAAATTGTATGTAAACAAGACATCAAATGGCGAGCAACAACAAACAGACATAAATAGAAATACATACAAAGTGCGAAGTGAAATGAAACATTGACTTAGCTGAATAAGCATATAAATAAAAATAAAATAAAACGCAACCAGGCAGGCAATGGCAAATGCAGTATAAACAGAAATGTAAATAAAAAATGCGGATTAAATAAACATACATACAAGAGTAATAAACTTTTACACTTACAGCAAACTGGAATTATGCAGCATTTGTACAATCTCGCCAATCTGCGTCAACTTTTCGGCCGGTATGAGCAACCAGTGATTGAAGGCCAAGGCCAGTTCGGAGCGAAACTGTTTGCCAGGAATTTGTTGTATGTACGTAAAGGGCTGTAGCAGAATCTGTATGCGTGCGTGGGCAGCAGTGACAACAGATAGCATGTAAATAAACCACAAAATAAGAGTGAAGTAAGCGCAAAAGGTTTTTGCTCCGTTCTCGACCAGCAAAAATGTCAAAGTTCAAGTGACAGCGCTGTCACTGCTTAACGGTTAACTGGTTATGGGATATGGGTATGATGAGTTAAGTTAGATTGGCTACCTCGTCCTGCTCCTTTTGCGTTGATTTATCTTTGGTTTTTTGCAGTATACAATTGAGTTCTTCCATTCTGTGTGTTGTGTTTACGTTTACTTTGTTGTTTATTTGTTGTTTTGTCAGCCACGGTTGTAGGTGGCTATGCGGTTGGAGCGTGACTAGAACTGTTTGCTTGGCCGCACGTCGTGGTAAACTTTTAAGCGGACACTGCAGACGCAATGTACCACACACCAGATAAACGACTATAAACAGACTAAAGTTGTGTCGTTTCGTTCTGAAAAAGTTTAAATGAACGGGTCATTAAAATGAACTAATGAACTTATTCAGTCTTTCATGAACTATATAGTTCATTTGGTCAGTGGGTCCGTTATTATGGAATTTTTTTTTTTTTATCTTATTCAGCTCTGGAGTCGTTAAAGCTCGAATATAAAATTAATTTTGGAATACAATTTAATATTCTTTTTATAATCTATTTTAAAATGTCTAAGAGAACAAAGTCAAAAAATATTAATGAATGAAAAAATACCAAAACTAAAACGCATTTGCTATTTATACTTATTCGAATCTTTAAATAAATTTCAGTGTCAAGGAACAGGTGTTAAAGAAATCATCTCCTTAAATAAAATTGATTGGTCTGAACGATGAAGGATATAAGGCAATTCACATCGTTTATCGTTCACAAACAACTGACCAACTGATCAGAATGACCTATTCATCTTTCATCGTTCATGACCAACTGAATAGAAACTTTTCATAGTTCTTAGTTCATGACCAACTGAATAAAAAGCATATCGTTCATAGTTCATCATGACCAACTGACCAAATGACCAACTGAACTAAATGACCAACTGAACTAAATGACCAACTGAACTAAATGACTGATTTAGTTCACGACTGAAAAATTAACGATTGAACTTGGTCAGCAAATTGAACTAAAAAGCCCAACTCCACACCAGCGTTGCCAAAATTATTCCGTTAAAAATATGACAGATTTGAATAGTCAAATTTTAAAGAAATAATAAAAATTATGGTACTGCTTTTTTAGCAAACTTTTATTTTATTTCTGAATAAGAATGGAAAGAAGGTAGAAATAAAATAACAGAATGCTTAAAAACAATACCATATTTTTATATTATTTCTTCAAAATTTGCTTATCATCCGAAAAATTTGACAAATCTATCAGAAAATATGCCAAATTGGCATGACTGCTCCACACACTAAACGACTATAAACAGACTAGGGATGGGAATCGATATGGCGATATCGATACTATATCGATATTTACTAGCGATATCCTTGTAGGAGACGATATGATATTTAATGCGATATCTATTATATTACTTTAATTCGATATATCGAAAAATACAATTCATCTCCAAATTTTGGTTTTTCCCTTCTTAAAATAGCGGGGAAACACGAGCAATATGCTAGCTCGCAAGAAAAATAACCACAAGACTGTCATGATTGATAATGCGCATATGACGCCTTTGCCGCAATCAAATTACCAGCCGACCATTGAAGATGTGATCAGTGTTGTGCAGAACTACTCTGCAGGCGGCAGTTATTGGATTGTTCGATATGAACGAACAGCCGTTCTCCGTGGAGAAAGAAGGGTTAAAACTGTTCTGCTCTCATACAATACCGAAATACCGCTTTTTGAATTTAACTTTTATGCGAATTTGAAATAATATTTAAGTTTTTTGAAATTCTTTTATTCTGGTAAATTTTCTTTTAAGTTGCTTAAGAAGCATTTCTTTATTTATTTTGTGAATTAATAAATTATGAATTGTATTGAATAAGCTGAATTGAATAAAATTTGATGGTTTTGTTGGAAAGCATAAAAATATCGATCTTATCGATATTCAAGGCGATATTGACGATATTTACTACGATATGATATTTTCGATATGATAAAATATACGATATTATTTCGGATATCAATATCGTCACATTTTTGAATATCGCCATCCCTAAAACAGACTAAAGTTGTGTCGTTTCGTTCTGAAAAAGTTTAAATGAACGGTTCATTTAGATGAACGAATGAACTTATTCATCTCGCTATTAGTCAGTGTTGATCAACTGATCAAAACCAACAGACTGAAACTAAACTCGCAAAATTGAGCATGGAACTAGAGGTGCAAAACATCGGAGCCATCGGTGTTTTGTGGTCTACTATCGAATGTTTTACAACAAAAATAACCAATCCCGATAATTGCGGCCCTCTAAAATATTGGAAAGAAAGAATTTCAAAATATTATGAGAAATATGTTCAGTACAAAACTATTTACAGATGAGATTTACAGATTTAAAATTCATGTCCAAAAATTTTTGTGTTCAGCAAACATCGAAGCAACGGGGACACACACCCAACACATACCTCTAATAAATCAGCTGATTTCATCGGCAAAAAAAAAGTGGCAGCCTTGGCTAAGCTTGGCACAAAAAAATAAAAAGTGGCAGCCTTGGCAACGGTATAATTTTTGACCAACTTTAACAAGTTGAAAAAAAAATGTTAAATGTTTCAGTTTTGTTTTATTTTTTGCGATTTTATAATTTTGTTCTTTAGTTTTTCTTTACTTTCTTCACCACGCAAAGGCTGACGTACCCCAAACCAATTTTAAAATAAACAATTTTTAAAAAAATTTTTGAAAATAATAAAATTCATTAGAGAAATGACATAGGACCAATTTCCTATCGATAATTTTGAAATTCAAAATTTGCATTGGGGTGCCCACACACGACAAGATTGTTATATTATGGCGGTCGGGCGATAAGCTGTACGATAAAAACAAATCGAATTATCGGGACTGTCAACGCTCGCGATCATTATATTTTTATGGTGCTTAATTTAAAAAAAAACCAATGCTCGAAAGTTTCACCTACTTTTTCAGTTACCTCAAAGCAGATGGAAAAATAGTTGATGGCTCTCTCATGGCATCAAGAACGCAGGACAGACAAAGCTGCTCGGGAAGCTTATGCTTTTGCTATATTAATTATTTTTATTAAACTTGTGCGCCGTGATTAATTTTGGTCCGATCGAACGATCAACAGGTTGTTGTTGTGGCGGTCGGACGACTTTTGATAATTTCATGGATGATTATCGCACAACTCTGTAATATCGAATGTAATTTGATAACGATAACATATTCATTTTTTTCGTCTTGCGCATCCCTAATAAGTCAAGGTGCTTGCGTGGAAAAAATAAACTTTTTTTGTAAAAATCCTCCCAATTTGACTTAACTAGCGTTGCTTTGTCAGGAAATCAGTGCAACAATGGCAGCAGCAGGTCCAGTACGCACGAATTGGCATCCCAATATGAAACACAACGAAGTGGAGCGGTAACAACACAAAACAACCATAACCAGAACAATTGCACCTGCTTTCATTCTAATCTATCCTAGGTGGATTTGCATTTATCCCGCTTACATCAACAGTAAGAAGACCCGGCAAGAGGGTCGCCGCCTTCCCAAAGAGAATTGCGTTGAGAACCCAACTTATGTGGAAATTCGGGATGTGCTGTCGGTGGCCAACTTGCATTTTGTTGTTGAAAACAAACAATACTGCCGCGAGAAAAGCAGGGAAGTGCAATTCCGAGGCCGCGTGCGCGTTCAACTGCGGAATGCGGACGGCACATTGTGCAGCAATGAATTCCCCACACGCGAGTCCGTCATGAAGCATGTGGCCGGCAAAATACCGCAGCTTAAAACGCGTCAAAACAAACCGAACGAACCTCAGGCACAGCTACAGTCGAGTGGAGCTACAGCTGGGCCAAGTGCTGGCGGCGCTGGTGGTGGTGGTGGTGGCAAGAAGGGCAAGGGAAAACGTCGATGAATCGACAATATTTCATTATGGCATTTGTTTAGTTGATTTTTTGTAATAAATTCTATACCTTGGGCGATAGCAAAGATTTTCATGTATGAAGTTCAAGTGCAAGAATTTGGCCTTGGTCGAATTAAGAATGTTAGTTTATATTAAACGCCTAAGATGACCCTAAAACGAAATCGGTTGAATATGTACTCGTATGTATTCAAAGAACCATTGCATATGTGCTCAATTAAAAATGTCTCAAGATCACACGGTGTCAGCGAAAATTCCGGTGAACAACAAAAGCAAAACAAATCGAAATTCGACTGACAGTCACGAAGTGATAGCTGCTAAAAAAGGTCTCGAAAATAACGTCTACGATTTCACCAAGTCAGCGTATAAAGCTCCGAGCACATCGCCAATGCATATCCAAAATCTGATTGGAGTCGGACCAGGTCGAAGCACAGATAATGATGATACGGAATAAACACAATATCAGTTTGCACTCCAACTGGATTATACTAATGGTCTTGCTGGTTGCCCAAGTATCTTTATCCGTATCTGTGTCAACGACTACAACGCCAGCGACGTTAGCTACATCAACAGCCCGCTATGGCAATCCGCTGGTTGAGCACAAGCATGAACGGAATTGCAAGGCGCTCTGCGAGCACTGCGGCTGTCTGGGATTCTACTGTGGCGAGGAGTGCATTTGCGAGTGCAACAATGACAACTCGGACACGGAATGCATTCAGACCATGCAGGTGAACGCTCGCACACTGAAAGCACCCTTCGAGATTCTCATCCAGGGACCCAGCAGCAATCGCTTTGTGCGCAATGCCCGGCAGTTCGAGCAGAAGCGGGAACTGTTCACCCGCAGCGCAGATTCAGAGAGTAAAGCTCCACGCAATCGTCGCTTCCCGATTACCATCTATGAACCATTCTTGTCGTCGCCGGGATCAAGACGGCCCGCTTTGTCATTGAATGCCCTGGAAGTGGATTCACCAATGTCTGGAGTCAAAAAATCGGAGATTGCGCGTCATAAGCGTTCCGTCGATCATCTGGAATGGTTCAATGACTTTGCCAGCACATTGGTGCGCCCATCGCCGTTGGGAACACGCAACCAAAAGCAGCGTGCAGCTGCATTTAAGCGCCAAGCAGCGACAGCAGATCCACCATTGCCAGGACCTCATCGGGAACCATGGTTCCTGGAACAGGCTGCTCCTCAAAAACTGACGCGTCCGGCGCCACTTTACAGGCGTCTGCAGCAGCAGCAGCAGCAGAGGGAGGAGAATGAGCGTTCCAGAAAATCAAAAAAGAGTAAGATTATCAAGCCTGTGTCAATTGAAGAAGATTCGGAGGCCGAAGAACCAAAGCCTCAACCAGAGATTCGACCGTTCCGCGATGCCCTGCAGGTTGTGGAGCGCATTCCTCGCGTGCTTCAGGATACGGTGAATCACTTGGCTGCCGATAACAGTGGCGATGTCTTTAGCTTAAACATCATGAACGATGTCCTGCCCAAATCTATCGAGCGTAAGGAACAGAAAAAGAAGCTAAAACGTCGTCGCCTCAGCGACAGGAAGCGGGATAATAACGATCGAGAAAATGTGGCACGATCGGTAATTACCGTTACGCGTGCACCAATTGTCGTGCCCCCACCCCCGCTGGCACCGCGTGGTCTTCTTCCCTGGCTGCGGCAGCAACGTTTGAAACGTATGCGCGGAGAGCAGTTACCATAATTATCTTTAAACGTGTACAAATTGTATCTGCGTGTTACATATATTTTTAAGGACACTGTAAATGGAGTTTAAATTTTTTTACTTATTTAATTAATAAAGTTTTCTTAGCCAATGCTTGAATTGGCAATGAACCAAGTTCTCCCACTATTACTATTGCACTAACTAATCCGATCACCCGAAATATAAAAACCACTATCAGAGGGAAGTCTTTAATTCCTTCCGACTAAAAAAGGCGTCAGGAACCAAAAAAGTACATTGCTTAAAATAAGAAAAATGTCTTAATTGTTTCAATTGATTTTGGAATTTGTTTAACATATATTTTTTTCTCCAAAAGTTTATTTAATCCTGATTTTACAAAACGGCTTCTTTTGTTTATCAGTGTAAATACACCGGAAAAAAGGTAGTAGACTTCAGTTAAATATGTGAATTTCAGTAAATAAATGTAATATAAAAGTTTCTTTACTTAAAAACCTACCTTTGATCGTGATGATGATGCTTGCTTGTTAGCCGCTGAGTGTGTATCGAAGATGTAGTTCAGCATGGGAGCATCGGTTTTCTGCTGCTTGGGCAGTACATATTTGCTCTCCACCTTTTTGGCCGAGTTTCGCACATTGGATGATGTCGATAAGGTGGGTCCTATTATCGAGCTACCGTTAGCCGCAACTTGTTGACCATTTGAGCCAAAATTGTGAGCTGGTGACGCAGATGGTGGCGAGATATTGCCATTGACGCGTTGCGAGCCAATTTCAGTCTTCTTCT